>PVJA010009399.1:0-60857 GCA_004027025.1 Myocastor coypus
TGCCGGGGATCGAACCGCGGTCCCTGAAGCCGCCCAAGCTTCCCCAAGCAGGCGCTTTAGACCACTGAGCCATCCCGCCAGGCCCCAGCACAGGTATTTCTGAAAGGAGAATGGAAAGAATTTGCCGGCAGATGATTTCAAAATGAATGTCAGACTCCTCAGTTCTGAAAGTCTCAGCCTGTCCCCTTCTGGAGGCTCAACTGCTGTCCAGGCCCAGGATAAAATCCAGCAGCTCCTCCACTCCCCTGACTCCCTTACCTCCTCAGCTCTCCCTTCTGGGACACCCCAAGGAGTATGACTAGTGGATGCCTTCTTAAGATAGATTCCATATTCCTCCTTTTCCCCAGCTCAAATCTGTCCGCCTTTGTCTAAGCTCAGCTCTCCAAAACCCTCAGAAAAAAGAGAAAAGAGTCGTGGGTTTCTGAGCAACCATCTCAGAAGGTGGCTTTGATTGAAAAATGGGGATTCGTTTTGTTACCCTTTCTGTCTGGGTGTCCCATTTCCCTCCCTCCCTCCCTCCTTCCCTCCTTCCTTTCTTTCCTTCGTCCCTACTTTCCTTCCTTCTCTCTCTCTCTTTTTCTTTATTACTTCACTTGTTCTTTCTTTTCATTTGTGTATTTAGTACAGCGTCTCACTAAGCAGCTCAGACTTGTAACGATCCTCTTGCGTTCAGTCTCCCCAGCACTGGGATTACAGGTGTGCACCACCACGCCTGGACTCGGTCCCTGGCTCAGCATGGCATGTGGGACTGGGGTTCCTGCATTTGCCAAAGCAGATGCTTAGTCCATGGAGCTGTCTCATCAGCCATCTTTAAGAACAGACTGTGAGCCTTGTTTATCTCTATACTTCAGGGCCTAGGACAATTTTTAGTATTATTGATGGCCAAAGAGTAGTCAAGAACCCCTCTGCCATTTTGGTACTGATGTGGGGCAGGGAGAATTGAGACTTTCCAAATATTAGGGTTCCACATGGGTTGGACCATTCGCAGAGCATTTGCTATCTTTCTTCTCTCATTATCCGTGAAATGGACACAACAAATGGTGCTAAGGGGAATCCCATCTCTCCTTCCCGCCCCAAACTCACGCGCAGACCTTTCACGCTCCTGGGACATCTTCAGAAAAGGTGCCAGTTCTCTCAATATCCGATCATCATTTATCTCACCACAGAGCAGGAATGCAGTCAGTCACAGTAAGGGTTCTTTATACTTTGGTGTTTTACTGCCAGGATACTTTTATTTTTATTTATTTACTTAGTTAGTTAGTTAGTTAGTTTATTTTTTTGTGGGACCAGGGTTCGAACTCACAACCTTGCACTTGCCAAGGCAGGCACTTGTGCCACAGAGCTATCTCCCCAGTCGTTGCACTTTCAGTGTAAAACACTTGCAGTTTGACTGCAGCAGGGCTGTCCTCACTGCCCTTCCAAAAGACAAATCTTGAATGGTCTTCCTTCACTACTCCAATTTTTTTTTTAACCCTAACCTGAGGATGCAGCTCATGATACTTACAGCTTGTGAGAAAGATTTCAAAATCAGAGGCAGGGACCTGGCTTAGGGAGGTCATTTGTCCACGTATGATACTTCACTGGCTGGAAAACGGTCCCTAGAAAAGCTGCTATTGGGCTACTTTCCTGAACTGAGGCATAGTGGTTTTTAAGAGTCAATAAACCTACCATTTCCTCTGGGAAGCCGAAAGCTCCTAAGAACTCTGGACTTACAGGCGTTCGCAGCCCAGGATAGGGAAGCAGATTGCAGTGGAACTTAGTGTTGAGTATTATTGCTTAGTACTCTTCTCCCTTCTGTGTTAGGGACTGTGGAGCCCTTCATAGTTTAAGTATACTATTTTCACAATTCCAATGGCAAAACTCATTTTAAATAAATGTTTTAGGGCAGCCAGAATAATGGGTACAATGCATATTGTTGTCTTCATAGTAGTTGTTCCGAGTCTAAGATGCAGACATGGTAACTTTTCTAAACACTATTGGTACAAATATTTCCTCTCATTGAACTAAGAGAAAGTAGTTGCATACATAGAGTAAGATGCCATAATAGTAGTGGGTTATTGCCAGAACTGGCAATCTCAGAAGCTGTTGACTTAAGCCTTTACTGTCTTAATGTTATTTCTTATTAAAAGCAATAAAAAATTAGATTTAAAAACAACAAAATAAAAATTTTAAAAAATAATAAAAAGGATAAGGAAAAAATTAACATTTATTGACAGGAAGAGTTAATGTCCAATCATCTGATCAATCCCATGCGCCCATATTGTGTCACCTGAGGAACAAATTTGGTGGTAAAAATATGTAATATAACAACCACTGTTAATTTTTTATTCCTGCTTTGAAATTCTGTACCATTTTGTTGCCTTATGTTGCTTTGTGTCTGTTTTTGTCTTTGTCTTTGTTCTTGCTACTTGCCTTTATTTTTCTCTTCTTTAAAATAAAAATAAATGTTGCCATGAAAAAAAAAATAAAATAAATGTTCTAGTGTAAAGGATGCAAATTTTTGAAAACACAATTGACTTTGAATTGCCAGAAGTAGTAAACACACCTAAGAATTCTGTTAAAAAATATTAGGGCCACTTTCAGTGAAAAAATGGCTAAGCTGTTCATGCAAATAGCAGGAGATGAAAGCTAACACCGTGCAAAAGAGGGAGCAGAAAGGCAGGAAGTGTAAGAAGACCTGATTTCTGCTCCTGGTCCTGCCAACAGCCAGCTCAGAGAACTTCAATCATGATCTCAGTTTCCTCATCTCTCTGTGAAAACAGGATAACAGCAGCTATCCTGCCAACGTCACAGATTTGCAAGGTGGATCTGAGCAAAGAAAGGACTTGGAAAAGCTCTGTGACATGGAGCAGTTTTTCAGAAACTAATAATAACAGTGAAGTTTGTCTGGACCAGAATGGCTCAGGTGATCATCCTGTAGCAGAGTTTTTCAGACACTGGGTCCCAGATATGGCAAGCAGACACTATCAGGTCTGAGGCTTCTTTGATGAGCTCCTTGTAGCTTGGGAGCTACATCTCCGCTCACAGTTCCAAGTGGCACAGACTCAGTGTGGGGAGGAAGGAACTATTGCCCTGAGTGACAGTGATATGGAACTGTTGAAATCACTATGCCCCAGAGCCTCTAAGAACCACAGAATTGACCATGTGGCCACTGAGAACGTTCCTTCAGGGCTCTTCAAGAGGATTTTCATGGTGGTGGCATTGACTGGGAATCACATATACTAAGGACTTCCCTGAAAGAGACCCTCAAGCCATATATTCATGTTGACTCCTGAAAAACAAGCACTCCGACTTCGAGGGCAAGCGCTGTTTTTAATAACTGGGAGATTGCAATTTCAATCCATAAGTCTTGTTTATAATTTGAGCACAGCTGGGCCGTCATTACTATCCTTCCAAAAGACAAATCTTGGAGGGTCTTCCTTCACTACTCCAATCTTTTTCTTATCCTAAAGTTAGCACACTGCTCATGACACCCATCATGTGTCTTGAATATGAGCAGTATCTCCTCCTTGCAGTTGGTGGGAATCCTCCGGGCAGCACAGTGGCTGTGGCGAGCAGGACGTGGGATTCTGTGCATGCAACTCATGTCCTGCCCACGGCAAGCTATGAAATATATGCTTTAGCATATTTGAGGAGAGGGTAAAGGTGCTTGAGCTGAGAAGAACAAACTCTTCCCTTTGTAACCCTGTGTCAATCCTTGTCCCCACAGGAAATACGTACATGGGGTGGAATAACTGGGGTCAGTTCAGTGAAATACATACCAAGGCTGGGAAAGTGACAGGAAATCCGGACAGCATAGGAAAGCATGAAGGGGCTGTGGACAGGCAGTATCCATGGTCATCCCTAGCTCTGATGAGGAAAAGGGAAAGAGTGGTTATCAGAGCCAAGAGAGAAACACTGACCAGGCACAGAGACTTTGGGAGGGGGAGCACAAAAGCTAAACGTGGGCCTGGGGACAAGGTGAGACACAACAGCTCTGACCTCATTATCTTACCCTTTACCTCCGTCCAGGGTTTTGCACTGGCTTACCCCAGAGGGAAGCCAAAAGCCAAGAGTAATTAGACACTGCCTACATTCTCTTGGAGAGTGGAGGGTCTTTTCAGACAAGGGGAATGGAAGCTATCCAGCACACTTCTTCTGGTTAACATGTTCTCGGTTTAAACAAAACCCTCAAACAAAGAGGAATGTATGTAACTTGATGGAAAGACTGCAGGGTCACAAGTGAGGGGAGCAATGCTATCTATCATGAGGTCCCACCTCTGCTCCTCACACACCAACGTGTCTCAGGTTGACCGTGTTGTCTCTCCGCGTTAGGACCTTCCCTTCTTCCCTCTACAGCGTGTGAAGGTGAAGTGTGTTGGTCAGTTAGGAGAGAGGAGAGCCAGAAAAACAGCGTGGGCTCCAATATCCAGAGGAGGAAGAGTGAGGATCTATGGACGTTGTAACTCAGGAGGAGAAAAGGAATAGTGTGTGTGTGTGTGTGTGTGTGTGTGTGTGTGTGTGTGTGTGTGGGCTCAGATCCCTCTGATCTGGTGGAAAGGAACAGGGCAAAGGAACAGAGTCCTGAGTCTAACCACACCCCTCAGATGCTCCCGTCCTCCTGTGTCCAACAGGGAGCTGGGGGGTGTTCCCTGTAAGCATTGATGCAAGAAGAAAGGAGTCTCTCTTTCTGCGTGAGAGAACACTGTTTTCATTTAGCAATTGCTGGCTATTCTTGCCCAGCCACAGCAGAAATTATACATCTGAATAGCCATGTGTTTCCAACAGACTTTCTTCTTGTTTTCCGCCCAGTCTTCAGAATGCACAATCCAGACAGTACAGAATCTGCTCACAGCTAATGAGAATACTGGAAGAGATAATATCCAAGAGACATTAATGAAGTGCAGGCCTTCACTGTGTCTCACAGTAGGAGCAGAAGAGAGGAGTGTGAAACCAGAGGAGGACATAAAATAAGGAGGTGTGTTTGAAATGTCTTCAGTCTTCCCAGACAACTGGTAAACCAGGAACAGGTACTGTTCAGACAGACCAGTCACTGCTGGAATAGGGATTAGAGTTCAGTTCATGGAGCTGAACTTTTCCCTTTGCTTCTCGGTTCTGTGACCTCCCAAGGCCACCATGATTTGGAAGGATCATGGCCACACATTCTGACAGAGTCTTCTAGGAAGGTAGAGGCTGAGTGAGAGAAAAACAGTCCAGAAAATTAAGAGAGTTAAAATTTGAAGATATATAGCGTCTTAAGTCTCTGGATCCTTTCAATCATGTCTTAAACCATGTCTTCCACTGGCCACTGTGACAAGCACCTAACACTGAGGAAAGTCCTCCAGGCACTCTCTAACTCAACATTAGTCAGTGACTATTTCTCTGATCTCAGTTCACTCGTCCCTTGCCCAGGGAAAGCACAAAAGATTTCACCCACCAGGGTGAGAGGAGGACCCTTCTTATGGTTGTATAGACATTAACTTTGTAGTACTTACCCGGGTAGAATTTTACAATGATTTGATTGGATCCTGCCCTCTCAGGGCATGCAAGTCTCATGAAATGGTGCAATCCATTGTTTTCTTTGATGATAGTTCTGTCTACGTGGAAATGTACATGAGCTCTTCATTATATCAGTTCAATGAATAAATGTTCTGGCTTTCCAGATTTCAGTTTTGTTTCTTGATTCCTGGATCAGCTTTCTTAGCTTAGCCTTTCAATATCAGTGATTTAGCTACTGCAGTGGTTATGGTTTTTAAGGGTAGAGATTTAAAATAAGATGCATAAGTTATACCAATATTTTATAGTAGTTACCCAAGAGTCAACTGCAGAAGAGTGCAGGAGATCTGTTTGAGCACTAGAGATCAAAAGAATCCTGCTGAGGGCCCAGATCCCACAACAATGCCTCACGCAAGTCCGTAGCAAGAAACTGCGCTAGGAAGGCCCAGAGGTGAGTGGAGGTCTGCGCCAGTAGGCTGAAGGATCTGTGTCAGTAGGCTGAGGGATCTGTGCTGGAGCAAGCGAGTGGTGCTCGAGGTAAGAGCCAGAGCTTCCTCAGAGAGAACTGCAGCCATCCCCGGTGACAGCAAGGGCCAGAGATGCTATGGTGATAAGAACAACCGAGTTCATATCAGGAAAACCCATGCAACGAACTTCTCCAGGAGAACCAACAGCACACCGTCTGCCCCTCCAGTTCTCTTGTGCTGTTGGTACCAGTTCTCCTGTGGACCTTCCATTGATTCAATCCAACTGGGTGTCACAGATTGGCCATTCGTTATTCTACCGCAGGTAGGCCTTTTGCCTGACTTCAGTTTAAGTTGCTACCCTGAAAGCTGCCTTGAGTCTACCTATGCTCCCAGGTTACAAATTGGTATTAGACACAGGTGCTGTGCACGTACTAACAGAGCAAGGCCCTTGAAAGAGCAGGAAGGCCTAGGACAAGTGACCAAGGAAATGTCAACAAGGGAAACTGGATGACGAAGTGTGTGCAGACCCTCTTCCCCTGCAAGAGCTCCAAATAAGTCACTAAACGCAACTTGCGTGAAAAATAGAAACACTCGCTTATGAAATGAATGCTTGTTTATGAAATGGCTGAGAGGATAAAATAAGCTACGACCCACTCTGGGGAATGATTGCAGATGGAGCATGTTTGGATGAGACAGGACTTACTTGGAAGTTTTATTATGGGAAGATACAGAGAAGGGAAAAAAAAGTGGGGAGATGGAGCGGTGGTCTAAGGACCTGCCTGGGAAGCACAAAGACCGAGGTTCAATCTTCAGCTCTGGAACCCTGGGCGTGCTGAGCTCGGCACTGAAACCGGGGGTGGTGGTGCATGCCTGTAATCCCCGTGCTGGGAGGCTGAGACAGGAGAATCACTATGAGTCCAAACTAGTGAGACCCTGCACCAAATGAATGAATGAATGAATGAATGAATAAATAAATAAATAAATAAATAAATATTAAGGTTGTATATATAGAAGTAGAAGTACATAGCACAAATATAAACATGCGTGAGGAAAGGATTGATTTGTGGCACACGGAGCTTCTGGGTAGACAAAAGGTAGATTGGTGCTTGGGATAAATTTAAACGCATGTCAGAGTAGGAGGAAAAGGTTGGATATAAAACTTTTCTAAAGACTTCTACACCAAAATCTTTTAAAAATATTCATAATGTTAAAAGATTAGTATAAGATCTTTCTCAAGAGGAGATGGAGTTGTGCAACGGTAAGTCCTTCCAAATTTGAAAACATTATCCATTGAGAATGTGTCTAATACAATACAGCAGCACAGTGCAGTATAGCGACACGGAACACTGCAGAGCCTCCTCCTTCTAGTGACTCACTGGGAGCTGAGGCTCACTTCTGCTGCCCAGCCTTGCCCAATAGAATTGCCTAAAAGAACACGGTGGTGTATACTGCTGGCCTGTGAGAAGAACATCAAAATTCCAAACTGAATATATGGTTTCTACTGCGTGTGTATTACTTTCATGTCATTAAAAGTAAACAAAAATCATAAAGTGAGCCAGTGGAAATGAGAGACCATTTGTATTTCTTGGGAAGTCACCAGTAGAATTTCCATGATTTGTGGGCAATTCATGTTGTGATACATAAATGAAAAAGTATTAGAATCTCTGATTATATCATGATTCATTAGAATTTCTACAATGCTGAGAAATATTTTCTTTTTAGGGATAGGAAGCGGGTAAACATACAAAAAAAGGAAAGCTCAAAATCATGGAATCTGTAATCTCTTTTCTCGATATCATAGCTGAGGAATTTTCCTATGGCATAAAGAAAGCTGTCAAAGGGAGTTAAAAAAAAATACTGACCTCTTTGAGAAACGACGACAGATATGCAGAATAACAGAGGAAACGACAGGGGATAAGGTGAAGATCTCCGAGGCTAAGTATGGAAAATCAGAAAGTCTGTGAAACCTATTGTTGACAATTCAGGATGATGATGGAAAAAAAAAAAAAAAAAAGAAAAAGAAAAAAGATTAGATAGCACCAGGGGCTCCGCCCACAAAACCACATTCCATTGATTCCATTGTGTCAACGGGGAGGGACGGGGAAAGACTGCTCATTCTCTTAAAAAGAAGGGATCAAAATTGTGTCAAGGCATCATCTGCCTGGGCCAGCGAGATAGCTCATCGGTGTAAATGCCTGCACAGACGAGTTTAGGCAAGCACAAGGACTGTGGTTCCATCCCCAGCACCACCTGCTGGGCCAGCCCTGCCTCTGGGGTAGGGTGAGCTGGCCACACACACACACACACACACACACACACACACACACAAGTCATTTTCTGGCACCTAAGTCTTCTTTCTAGAACTCCTTGGAGGCAACAAAGAGAGCAAAGAAAAAGAGAAGGATGGTGTTTTTAAAGGTTAAGCATGACTAACGACAGAGCCTGCAGGTCCAGATGTGAAGACCACCACCCAATTGTCAGTGAGCCGATCAGGCCCTCTCTCTGGAACTAATGTGCCTCGTGGAGCTGTCAGCTCAGGTTTTTCACTAGAATTCGTTGTCCAAGGGAGAGGAGATTGATGTGCATAATGTTGCAGGAAGGGTAGAGGTGATAGTTACACGGACAGGGTAATAGAGGTATTTAATTTGTTTATTATTGTTGCAGAAACAACTTAGCACGAATGAGCTCAAATTTAGGAAGTCACAAATTTAACCTAACAGAATTTATTATGTTATGGTTTGGAAATGGGAGGCCCAAAATGGGTCTCCCTGAGCTAATGTCAAGATTCTGGCATGGCTGCATTCCTGGCAGAAGCTATTGCTTTTTCAAGATTTCAGAAGCTGCTTGTCCTCCTGGGGTTATGACTCCTTCTGATGCCTGTTTCCAATTTCACATCTCCTGCCTTGACCCTGGCCCTCCAGCCTCCCTTTTCTAAGGATCCTTCTTAGTAAAGTGTCCTGGCTGCTTTCCTATCTCTGAGACACAATCCTGAACACCAACAAGTTGAAGAAGAAGTTTCAGCAGTTTCTAACCATGATTGGCTGGCTTCTGCCAACAAGGAACAGGATAGTAGAAGGGCATAGTGGAAACAACGGTGCTCTACCCAGGGCATCCCTGCACAGAGAGAGGGAGGAGCCTGGGTAAGAATACTCCCTTTTCTGGTTGTATTTCCAGGGACCCTCCTGTGCCCAGGCCCTAGTTTCTAACAGTGTAATCAACTGCAAACTCTTTAGTAAATGATTTGACCAACGACCCTAGTGCTTCCCTGATCCACTCTCTTTTCTTTTCTTTTCTTTTCTTTTCTTTTCTTTTCTTTTCTTTTCTTTTCTTTTCTTTTCTTTTCTTTTCTTTCTTTTCTTTTCTTCTCTTCTCTTCTCTTCTCTTCTCTTCTCTTTTCTTTCTTTCTTTCTTTCTTTTTTTTTTTGCAGGACTGGGGTTCAAACTCACAACCTTGCACTTGCTGCACAGACACAAAACTTGATACATCTACAGGTTCCTAAGATTGGAATGTGGGCATCTTTTGGTGATGGTCATTCCCCTGCCTATGTTAATGTCTTAGTTATCTTTCTCCTTGCCCACATGCCCAAATGGCCAAAGATGAAGAAAGAAAACTTTACTTGGCTTGAAGTTTGTAGAGATTTCAGTCCATAATTGGCTGGCTCCAAGGCAGGGTGGCACATGGCAGGGGCAACATTTAGTGGTAGGAAGACAAGGAAGTCAACCTGGGAGTGGGGAAAAAGTAAGACGCCTTCTATTGCTTCAATTGTACGCAGCCTATCTGCCCTAGGGCAGATATAGCCTTCAAAGCCTTAATCCTGCTCATAACTATGCCGAATCCATCACTAGACTGATTTGCTAACCATGCCCTCTTAACCCTAGAGCCACGTACTCTAGATTCAGCCTCCTCTGAAAAAGCCCTCTGACTCTGTAAGGCTTTGGAGAGACATGCAGACACAAACCAGGGCAGTGAACTTACTTACGTCACTATTTCTCTTGATAGATGAGGCATCTAACTGGAAGGGAGGAATTCTATTTCTCAAGGGCTTTTCTCAGGGCTGAGCTTGAACTGGACTGAGGTCTGCGTGACTGCAAAGGACAGCTCTCTGCACAGGGACCTGGGCTCATACGGCAACAGCAGACCTTCTATGGTCAGCAGACAGAAGAAGAAACTCAAGCTACAAATGGTAGACGAGATAGCTGGCAGTGTGCTCTTCGTGATCAGGTGGTTTTTGGACATATCAAACCAGAGAGAAGTACTCTCTAAATAAAGGACAGGGATAGGAGACACAAAGATGTGCCCCAGCGTCAGCATGTTCAAGCACAATCTTTCTGACCAAAGGATCATTTCAAGCACATGGATTCTATAAGAGAGTTTGAAATATAAATTGCATGAGGATAAGGCCAGTGTACCAACGACAGTGAATGCTTGTGCACCCCCGAAAGCTACAGGTCTTCAGAACAAACATTTATTGAGTGGACCAGAGAAGTTTTAAAAATGTGAACACAAGAAATTATGAAGCTGTAAGACAATAGAAACAAAAGTTTAAGAACATACGAATAAAAAGAAAATTTTTAAATGGGATGAAATAAAAGAAAAAAAAAAAAAACAAGAAGCAGATGCCCAGAAATATTGGAATTACCGCTGGGTAAAGGTCAAACCTGGTTCTGGCTCCATGATGCTTCTCACTTTCTGAAGCAGCTCTGCAAGTCCACTTTCCTGAGTTTCCTTCTGAGATATGATAAATACAGCGACTGCTGCTGTCAAGTGCCACCCCACAAAAAGGCAGGCCTGGAAAAGCGTCATGGCGTGTCCTCATCCAGCTAGTACTGTGGAACTCCTGTCTCTTCCGGTGTTTCCCAGAGTGAGAATAGCCACGAGAAGTAGGCATTTTGAATTGTTTCAGAAAGTTGAGAGCAAAGCCCGGACTAGGGGCGCACACCTATAATCCCAGAACTTGGGAGGCTGAGGTGGGAGGATCAGTGTCAGTTTGAGACCACCCTGGGCTACAAAAATGAGTTTGGGACCAGCCTGAACTGCATAGCAAGACCCCATCCCAAAAAAGACTAAAAAACAAGACAAAACAAACAAAAAAAAAAAAACCCAGACTATTGAGAGCAGTCACAACAGTGCAACTAAAGATACTCAACAGAGACTTCCCGAGCTGCTTCAGAGAGCAGCAAAAATGGTGGACTGAGTGTGTTCTACGCCTCAGCCACTCAGCTTTGTGCACTTTTGTAAAGGACTTGCAAATTAGAAGTGGGGAGAGGCAAAATTTAGGAACGCTCAGCACATCCCTGCCTAACCTATGTGTGTGTTGTGAATGTGTGCTTATTTGTACACGAGTGAACTTTTTTGAGGGTTTTAATACATAAAAATCTTAGAACTCAACACAAAAATTGCCATGGACTATAACAAAGTTCTGAAAGATTGAAAAAAAAGAGGGAATTTGATGTTAAGATTATTGTCCTTGACCACAAGGGGATGAAAGGGAATGTGTCACAGGCCACCAAGCTCCAGAAGTCATAAGGTAAACCAGGACAAAGGTCACAATCCTTATGGAGAAACAGGAATCCTCATAAACTAGGGACAGGAATAAAAAGTGGTGTAGCCATATGACAAGGCATCCTGGAAGTTTTTTTTTTTTTTTTTTAATAATTAAACACAGAATTACTATATGACCAGTAATTTATTTCTCAAAGGAAACAAAAGCGTACATCCATATAAAAACACAAATATTCATAACAGTGTTATTCTTTTTTTTTTTTTTTTTTGTCTTTTTGAGACAGGGTCTCACTATGCAGTTCAGGCTGGCCTTGAGCTCACTTTTGTAGCCCAGGCTGGACTCGAACTCACATGGATCCTCCTGCCTCAGCCTCCCAAGTGCTGGGATTACAGGTGTGCACCAAACAGTGTCATTCTTAATTGTCACAAAAGCAAGAAAACTTAAAGTCCTGTTATGGATAAACAGCAGACAAACAAAATGGACAAAATGTGGTATGTCTACACGGTGGAATATTATTTTGCCACAAAAAGGAGCAGTGCTGACTCATGCTACCACTTTAGATGAGCCCTGAGAATGTGACATAAAGCCACAAATGTGCATATGTCGTGTGGCTCCTTTCACACAGAAGTCTACAGTAAGAGACTTTATAGGAGCAAAATGCAGATGTGGTTGCTTAGGGACAGGAACCGAGGATGAAAGTGTCTTAAAATTTACTGTGGCAGAGGGAGAGCTGGCCATCTCTTTGAATATGCTAAAAACCACTCAGTTGTAAACGTTAAGTAGATGAAGTACAATGCAAATTAATGTCAGCAAAGTTGTTCAAATGTTGCACTAGGAGTGAAAACAAAAAGAAGAGAAAAAAATCATATCCCTCCATGTCCGACAGAACTGAGCAAAGATCCTCTTTGGCCCTTAGCCTGACATTTCAGCAAGGGGCGCCTCCAGCTGCATTCCTCCAGGCCACCGACTCCTAGCTGCCAGGCCCATCACACTGCCCGGGTCACAATGTCCAAACCTGGTGACCTTCGGCAAATCCCTTGACATTTTAAGCTTCCGTTTCATCATTTAGGAACTAATGCACATAGAGTCCAGTTGCTGGGGCAGCAGAGCTTCACTCAGATGTCGCAAGTGCCCACCCTACCTCAGCTGCACGCATCACGCATTACGGCATCACCCCGGCCCTCTGAACGCAATTACAAATGTGGCAGCCTTGGGGACAGTCCCAGTAGCACACTTTGCAGAAACCCTAAGAAACAATTAGTAGAAGTGTTTCATCGGGATACTGTTTGCACTAAAGTTCCCATTTCAGAGTAGCATCCAAAGTATTGAATTTTCAGAGGCCTTCCCAGGGCGACCTCTTGTTTTCCTTGGTTTCTTTGCTGCTGCTGTTGCAAACAGAACAAGGCTGGGCCAGGAATGGACTCACCTGGGTGGATTACCTCTGTGATCCTACGGGTACATTTCTGTCTGGGTGTGCCTTCTTCTGAGGAAAGGATTTCCATCTTTGAAATGATTTTTCTGTTCATTTTTAAAATTTTTATTAGTACATGTTTATAATACACAATGATTACATTAGTCATGGGGAGCTGGTGCCCTCATGGAAGACACCTTCATTTTTGTTTATGTCCTTCTCCTCCCTCCCCTGAACTCCTCTTTCCCTCTCTGGTCACCATCTTTGCAAAAAAATTCTGTGTCAAACATCCAAGCTTCACGAATCCACAGTTTTTCTTATAAGAGAAGTCTAAAATATAAAGTTAAGGAGAAAACCAAAAGATAGATAATAGAAAATGAAAAACAAAATTGTACTACTGGGGTTGAATTTATGGCCTTCATATTGAACTACATCCATGGTCCTTTCGTTAATTTTTTGTTTTTTTGGAGACAAGGTCTGGCTAAGTTATTCAGGCTGGGCATGAACTTGGAATCCTCCTGTCTCAACATCCTACATTCGGGAGTTCCAGTGGTGTGATACCACATCTGGCTTGATTCCTCAACTATTCAAGAAACTCAGATTCATAGGATGAACTGGAGCAGAAGGATACCATTGCTCTGCAACACATTTAAAAAAAATGTTCTCTGTAGTTTATTTTTCTTATAAAGCTTTTTAAGAAATGAAATTATATCCCGTAAATCTTCTGATATTAGCTTACTATTATGTCTATTATTCTGGACCTACAGATTCTGGACTGTTATTATGTCTGTTATTCACCAAAATTAAACATTTTATAAGGTAACGTACAATAGCAAAAGCAGTTAACTTCTTTCTTTCTTGCGTTCTTTCTTTCTTTCTTTTTTTTGTGCAGGGTCTCACTGCACAACTCAGACTTACAGTGATCCTCCTGTTTTCAGCCTCGCCAGCACTGGGATAACAGGTGTGCACCACCATACCCGGACTTGGTTGCCAGCTCAGCATGCCCAGGGGGCAGGGCGGGCATCTTATGTGGTGCTAGGGATCAATCCCGGTCCCTGCATTTAAGAGTAACTCATTTCTAGCAGTGATAAATGTAATTTTTTCTCAACCGGATGCAAGAAGAAAACAAAAAATGTATATCATTACAAGGACTACAAGACTGACTGGCAATATTTTAAAATTTATCATCAGGGCCCAGCAGGATGGCTCAGTGGTCTAAAGCGCTTGCTTGGGAAAGTTTGGACGGCTGCAGGGACCGCGGTTTGATCCCCGTAACCACATGCTATGCCAGCCCTGCCCTCAGGGCAGGCTGAGCCGGCCATAAAAATAAATAAATAAACTTATCATCAATGCTGTAGGTTTGCATGGGCAGAGAAGCTGCACCACTTGAATTATTTATCTTCAACTATTAATTTATTTTCAAAGCAGCTTCAATTATTTATCTTCAAAATAGGTTGCATTGATGGAGAAGCTGTAACTGCCTCAATTATTTATTTTCAAATGGTTAGTGTTAATGAGACTCAAGCCCTGAATTCAGAGATGACCTCCACTTGGCTATTTTTCTGTCTATGGTTTCATGTAGTGCTTACGAATATGCTGTCATAAATATTCCTGAGAAGAACTGAAACGTTGGTAGACGCACTGCTTAGAAAGCATAGAATTCATAGAGAAGCTAGAAAAACATAATTTAAAAAAATACATTGCGCAAAAAAAAAAAAAAAAAAAAAAAAAAAAAATTCAGTTTTATTCTTTTACAAGTAGTTCCACAAGGTGTGAGAAGTCAGATTTCTGATGACTCTTCTGGGTATCTGAAGGAACAGACGTGGAAGCCCACAATGGCCCCGGTATCATCAGTTCATAGATTCATGAAATATTTATTTCCTTAGGGCTGTGTCATCCTGGATTGAGGATAAAATAGCGGACAGAAAACTGGACAGAAGACAGCAGCTCGAAAACGTTCATTTGTTATTGGAGGAAATCACTACACCAAGAAAAAACAATAAAAATAAAAACAGATATATATACGTTATGGGCATGCCCTGGAAACACTGGTGTATCATTCAGGGCTGATTTTCACAGAAAGTGCTTATGAGTTCGTACTGAAGAGAAAAGAAACAAACTTTGGAGTCCTGTGCAGCAAGTTGTAATATTTATGGCTTGTCTCTCAGCCAAGGGCAGAGAGAACATTTCTAAATAAACACTTCTCTCTCCTAAATGAAGCGAAGCAGCGGAGAAGGGAGCTCATGAGCTTCTCCGGCTTCACTGCCTCCATGGTGGCCTCCGGCGGTCCCCTGGGACACACCTCCACGTTCCCTGCCAGCAGTTCAGAGGCCCTGCACCAATCCACCTCCAGGAAGGCTTTACTGCGCTGACAAAACATATGGCTCTGACACAATGCCAAGAACTTTCTAGGCGCCATCAAGGAGAGCAACCCAGGCTGGCTCTAACCCATTGTATGTTATCCAGAAAAATAAAATAAATATTTATATGTGAGCAATCCTTCCCTCCTTCCCCCTTTCCCTCTTCATTCTCTTCCTTCCTTGAGCCTTTTGTCTCTTGTTCCTTCTCTCCCTCCCTCCCTCCCTCCTTCTCTCCCTCCCTTCCTTCCTCCTTCCCTCTTCTTTCTTTCCTCCCTTCCCATAGTGTACATAAGCTCTCTTCTTTAATCACATTGCTTAGCATCTAATAGAGTTCTGGGCATGTTTAGGAAACACTGAGCGGACGAGGGAACGGACTCAGCCCCCATCAATGGAAAGCCCATTAGGCATAAGGCAATGGAGCTAGGAATGGGACGCAGAGGAGAGTGGGTCAAGAATGAAGTAACAAACGGTCCCGCTTTAGTGACGTCTGCAGCCTTTCGTTGATCCTGATTTTAACTTATCTGGGGATGCAACTCCTTATACACTGAGGTTCTCGAGTGTCCTCCCTCCCACCACGTTCTAAGTGGACAGGGCTGTGTAGGCGGCTGAGTCCACCTTGAGCTTCACTTCCTTGCTCCAAGATCCTGTAATCCGTCTCTGCCCCATCTCTCAGAGTTGTGAAGATCACTTGGTTCCATGTGTGTGCGTGAAGTACTATACAATTGGGCTATTTTGTTCTAAATGGAAGGTGATACAAAGAAAACACTAAGAGTTGTAAGAGTGAGTGAGGAGCTAAAGCAATATGCCACGCATGTGTTCACACCGTACTACGAATAACAGAAGCAGAACTGTCCATTTAAGATAATTATCTTCAACTTTACAGAGGAGGATACTTATCCAGAAAAGCTAAGTGACTAGTCCAAGGTCACAAAGGTGATAAGTGGGTCAGGTGGGATGAGAAGGCCTCCTCTCGTACAGCATTCTATCTATCCCAAACTCACAACATCAATTAATGCAGAAATATATTTAACAAAAGGTGTGGTGGTGGTGGTGAAATTTTTAACACTGTATTTTCTGACATCCTTCTGCACTCAAACGTAAGCTGTACACAAAGGTGTATCTGTGTCATATGGATTCTTTAAAGGCATACAGTGGAACTCCAGTCATATATCAGGAGAGAAAAAGCTTTTGTGTCTCTTAAGTAATAAAACACCTTTCGATTTTTATTTTTTTCTTTTGAGTTCTTACACTACGGTGATAATAAGACATTTCCACATGTCTATCTGGTTTATTTCACTTATGAGTATAGCGTCAAGTTGCATCCACTTACCTATGAAGGCTTCTAGTTTATTTTTCTTTATAACTGAGTAATGCTCCATTGTATAAAAGCACCATGCTACTAACTTTGCAATAGTAAAAATAAAGGACCATTTTGATGTGGAAAAAGTGAAAGAAAAAAACATATATGTGTATACACAAGATAGTTAGGACAGATATACAGCTACTTTCTCTTAGTTTATTGAGAACAAAAGTTTGTACTACTATTGTTTAGACAAGATACTATGTCTGCCTCTTGTCCTCTGAAAAAGTAACTGCGAAGACAACAATTTGCAATGCATTACTTATTATAACTGCCCTACCAATTGGGTTTAAAACTGTTTCATAGCTATTTTATCTTTTTTCTCATTAACATGAATAAAAAATTTTAAAAGTACAAAAAAAATTTAAATAATGTTTAACAGTAGTAAAATTAAATAAAGTATGGAAAACTCTTGCATCTGAGGTGCAGGGAGAAGAAGGCCTGGACTGTCACTCCAGCAGGGAGGCTGTGTCTTTCACACTACAGGGCAGCTCACAGGCTGTGGTGTGTCTGTGCTTCCTACACAGAATATTTCACTGGAATGAACCTGTCCTGTTCCCCCAGGAGAAGTATCACTTGGGGAGAGGGCAGGTAGGGTTAAGCATGTCTGTTAGTGTGAGCTCAACACATCCTCAAGGAGTCACACGCTTTGCCCCCTGCGACAGGTTGCCCCTGTAACCCAGACTGGGGTCCTCCACATGGAGTTCCAGATGGGTTCTCTGGTGGATGCTAAAACTAAAAAGGATAAGTAGGACCTGTCCCCAGAAAGCCTGCAGGCTGTTCGCTTAGGCCACTCAAGTTTAAAAGAGAACATTCCAAGCATTCCTTTGGGGGTTGGAGGTTAAGTTCCTGGAAGTGACAGCAAGAGCCCCCGTTGAGTCAGCACTTGTGCAGGTGGGTCTAACAAAAAGCCAGGGCAGTGCCAGCCCAGCTGCCCTCCATCTGCGTGCACTACTGTCCTTTCATCAGATTCTGTGAAGCCATGCCCTGGTGCTGTCACATTCCTGTAACTGTACCTTGGATGCCTGCTCTCTGCTCTCTGGCCCTGGTAAGGTTTATGACAGCATTTTAGAAGGCCTCTCCCCACCCCCAGGTTCTGCCTTTCTCTGCTCTCTCTGTCAGCTATTTCTGTGGAGTAACAGTTCTGTGGCCTCCAGCCAGGACCAGTGAGCGCAGGTGACCAGTGTGTTTCATATCCTTTCCTGGTCCATGAGCAGCGCTTCCAGAACATTCCTCCAGGACAGAGGAATCAACGTAAATTGACTGAGTCCCATCAGTGGGACTCTGCCAATCGCTTACTGTCATCTTGGGCAAGTCCTTTGTTTTTCTGAGCTTCAAGCTTCTCACGAGCCAAGTGGGAGTGTAATAACACCTATCCTAACAAGTCCTTTTAAGAATTAAATAGGTTAATACATCTAAAACACACCTGGTACATAGTAACTCTTATGTAATTCTTATGTGAATATCAGGCTGAAATGACAGCCAACATTCTCATCAAGCTGGGGACATAGCTTGGGTGGCAGAGCATGTCCTTAATATGTACATGGCTCTATGATCCAACGTCTGCACCAAAACATGAAAAACAGAATAATTGAAAACAATCCTCAGTGACCGATGATGGTTCTCATGGCTCTGCTCTGTTCAGTCCACCAAGATTACACACACACACACGCACATGTGCACATACATGTGTAGGCACACAAATACATAGTATATGTATTGCTTATGTCACTGCTCGGTACCATAGTACACATCTGCTAAAGATGAATGCATGGTCAAGTACAGATCTATCTATGCTTAAAGCATAACTTAGCATCCAGGAGAAACTCTGCCATAAGTTATCAAATCTTAACCAGGGAGGGCCCGGCAGGATGGCTCAGTGGTCTAAAGCACCTGCTTAGGAAAGCTTAGGCGGCTGCAGGGACCACAGTTTGATCCCTGGCACCACATGCTGCGCCAGCCCTGCCCTCAGGGCAGGCTGAGCCAGCCATAAAAATAAATAAATAAACAAACAAAAGTTCTAAAACAAGAAAAAAAATTCTAAAAACAAAACAAACAAACAAAAAAACTTAACCAGGGAAGCAGTGCATGGTGCGATGTGATCATATTTATTCTATAGGTTTTACTATGACCTATAAACAGCTTATATCAAGGAAGAACCAGCATGCCTTCTGAGGTCTTTTCAACCTTATAGCCTTTGCCACAGAGACCTGTGGCTAGTTTGATAAAATATCAGTAAGACCAGAGTTCCTTGCTTAGCATTGCTTGTACAGGGACAACTATATACAATCATGCTGGATGTCCTAGTGCCTCCTACAACAAATGAGATCCTGCGCTCGAACCCATCCATGCATTGACTCAAATGATTATGACTCAGACAGAGGTCATCATGTCCCTGACAGTCTGAGATGGCTCCAATAGGGGCCAGGAATTCCATTGACCCTCCTCCGTATCTGACTCTGCCCACCATCCCGTGGCCAGCTGGTCCTTTTAGGTAAGGTGTCCTCTGATTCTTCTCTACTGTGGAAAGAACGTACTCTCTACACATCACAGAGGGGTCCTGTCGACGACACAGGTGACCTTTCGGGAGACCTAGAGAAGCATCTATAGTGCATGTGGCACGGCAAAAGATTTAATAAAATCCCTTTTAGATGTTACGACTCACTTCTGTCCGAGTCCTGGCTTCCTGGCCCCTACTGGGGTTTTCCTTTTTCCTTCAGTGTCTCCTCACTGTCACAAGTCGGCCAGTTCACTAAAAACCTGCACACATAGCTCAGAAAGCCAAGCCCCGAGGTCAATGGCACCATCTTCCTTAGAAGGAAGTGGAGCCTCAGTTGTTAGTTGGGCAATAACAGCGACTTGACAACCTCAAGTCAACATTGTCAAAATTTATTTCCAGTGACTGGAATCGTATCCATGAAAGGAAAAACATCATCAGGCAAGGCAAGTGTTTGTTTTTGCAAGTTATTAGGAAAAACAGAAATTTCCATGTAATGGTTAGCATTTTTTTTATAGCCCTCCTTTTTTTGTGCTACAAGTTGAACTCCAGACCTTTTGTTTGCCAGGCAGGCACTGGGCCACTGAGCTATCTCCCTGGCCCCAGCAATTACCATTTTTGAGCACTTACTATGTGATATGTCACATACTTTGTATTCTTACCACTCAGTAACTCTATTATGCAACTTCCCTAGGACCGGGTGAAATGTGCAAACCTCCAAGTGAGGCACAGCAGAGACAGAAAGAAGGCATGGTGGTTAGGGGTGTGGCTCTGAAACCAGACTATGGGGTTCCAATCTCAGCTCTCTCATCTCCTGTTTCTGAGGTCTTCAGCTGCCTACTTCCTGTCTGGAAACCTCAAGGTTTTCTCTTCCTCAGACAGAGACTAGAAGAGTCTCTTGCTCTCGGAACTCAGCTGACCATAAAATATTTATTGAGTGTCCAGGACAAAGCTTGTCACTGGCTGTGAAGCGCTTCATGCAAATTAGTTGTCCTTATTAGCACTGCAGCATCCTGTCCTCGGTTCTGTTGGTAGCTCAACCTTCATGTTCGTGTCACTCCTTTATTATCTACAAGGGGAGGGGAATAGTAATTCTTCGCTGTGGCCTGGGTGATAAGCACGCTGATGAGTATAAACACACCTTGAAAACATAAAGAATCACACAGGAATAAAGGGACACCATCCCCCTTTGCATGTAGTGGACTAGAAGTAGATATCCCCCTGCCCTGTCCTTGTAATTCGGACAGGGCGTTTGCATTTAATTCCTCAGTCAGTTTTTCAAGCAACACAGTTCAGGGCGGCACATCTGCTCCGCCCTGAGACCATCAATAAGTGCCATTGGCCACATCCTCAGCCCACTTCCTTCAGTGCGAATGCTCCCTGGATGTCGTACAACAAACCATTTCTGAGTCTAGATGCTGAATCACAGCAACCCACCTGCCCCTTCTCCCTTTCGAGGAGCTAATTTTTTTTTTTTTTTTTTTCCCCACAGCCTAACAAAACCCAGATTCCCACTGTATTCCCAAATAACTAAGTCCTTCTGTTCAGAGGGGCTCTCACTTACTGAATAGGAAAATGTGTATTATTTATTTGTATGTGTTTGTTTGCTTATTTATTTTGGTAGAACTAGAGATCAAACCTAGGACCTTTGCACTGAGCTACATCTCCAGCCCTCTTTATTTTTTCTTTTGCTGAGTTTCCCCAGCACCACTCAAATCTATGATCTTCCTGTCTCAGCCTCCTAACGTCGCTGTGGGTATAGGCACATACCTCCATACTCAGCAACTATATAAACTGCAAACATGCAAACATAACAGGATTGAACAGAATTTTCCTGGAAGCTTGGCTCTGATGCACTCTCCAAAGTCTCTGCGTCTGCACTCACCCATTGTGCTACGCCCTAATGACCAGGCTTTCATAGAGCACCACGGTGTTCACAGATTGCAGGAATCTGTCCTCTCTGTCCTGCCACGCTCAGGTCTTAGAGTGGACATAAAGGCCTTGGGGACTCCATATTTTTTTGTCTTTTTGAGACAAAAAAAACCTCACTATGCAGTTGAGGCTGGCCTTGAGCTCACTTTTGTAGCCCAGGCTTGTCTTGAACTCGCACCAATCCTCCTGCCTCAGCCTCCCGAGTGCTGGGATTACAGGCTTGAGCCACCACGCTCGGCCTGGGACTCCACATTTTGAGCCCTGAGCAATGCTTTGCAGCAGACCTTTACATCAGCTCCACTCGGGTGGTTCTTGCTAATGACTCTACCTTTGGGATCTTACACTTGTCACCAGGACACCTCTGCTTTATCTGCTTTCCGGGACTGGTCAGAGAAGCTCCAGGCCTGGGTCTATATCTTATTACAAAGATTTGTGAGCTGTAGCCTGGGCAAGTAAGCTCTTAGCCGCTTTGAGCCTGCAATTCCCTATCTGCTGAATGACATTCTTCCATTTAGGGGGAGTTGGGAGTTGATTTCATTACATACAACAATGCACGCAGAAGTTGCTTGAGCAGGACATGAGGATGGTCTCCAGCAGTATTAACTCAAATTGAGCGCTTGCCTGTTCTGCTAAAAGCAGACTCAATGTCATGGTCACATCCTTTTGTGGCTTCTTGTGCTGGCCTGTACTCACGCGTGACCTGTTACACCTGATGGCTAGAAAGCGATTTGGGTCAACATTCTATGTCATGTAAAATAAATGTAGTGTGCTTCCCGAGCCTTCTGCGTTGTTTTTTTACTGAAAAAACCAAATGCAAATGAGACATCTGGTGTTCATGCACAGAGGCTCCTGACATTATTCACATCTTTGTCAAATAAAGCTGATGGGAAACCCCATGCTGTCCGTGTGTTGTTTCTTTGTAAGGGATCAAAGAATAGAATGAAAAAAACAGGACCAGAATGTGGAGAAAATATTTTCTGAAGTCACATTAATTTGTGTCTGACCATAAATCAGGTTTTTTGTTTTTGGTTTTTTTTTCTTGTTTTAGAACTTTTGTTTGTTTATTTATTTATGTTTATGGCCAGCTCAGTCTGCCCTGAGGGCAGGGCTGGCGCAGCATGTGGTGCCGGGGATCGAACCACGGTCCCTGAAGCTGCCCAAGCTTTCCCAAGCAGGCGCTTTAGACCACTGAGCCATCCCACCGGGCCCCATAAATCAGGTTATTTGATTACTCGGAGCAATTATTTGTTGGATTTTCCTGCTTGTGGAGCACTGGTTTCAATTCTGTGGGAAGTTCAAGAAAACCATGCTATGAGCCCTCCTCAGAAGGTTAATGTTACAGTCTACCTTCCCTTTTTAAATTTTTAAAAATTAATTTTAATGAGAAAGAAACAGCAATGAGACAGTTTCAAAATAGGTTAGTGGGACAATTACAATAATTTATGCATTATGTGTTAGTGTCTTCATAGTAGTGATTCAGAGTACAAGATGCAGACCTGGGATCTTATGTAAATACTAGTAATACAAATCTCTCTTCTCATTCAACTAAAAGAAAGTAGCCGTACATCTATCCTAATTATCTTATATATAACATATATAATTTTTTCACTACAAAATGGTCTTTTATTTATATCCTCTTTTTTGCTTTGTTTTGTCAGAGATGAGTGTTCCATTAACATTCAAATATGGTAGGTGTGTGAATTCAGCAAAATAATCCAATATAGTCCAATAGTCCATAACAGTAGTGGGTTATCTGCAGAACTGCCAATGTCAGAAGCTCTTGCCTTGAGCCTTTTACAGCTCAGCATATTAATATAGCTTTAATTTTTATACTTCATGGTTAGACTTTTCTGCTGGATGGTTAAGACCAAGATAAAGCAATGCCTATATAACAACAACAACAACAACAATATAACTTTTGTACCTGACAAGGTCAGTAAAATCCCCTCAGGATTTACCCTGAAACCTACAGAGAGAATATGAAACTATAGATGGAAGATCTTCGCACTATATATTCTCATTGGAGTTAGGATTCTGAAATTCTGCACACGTCAATTAATTTAAATTCCATTAAAATGCAAAGCACATTCATTAAATCTGTATAACTATGAGGAATGGATGATTTGTAAAGAGCGAAACTTAAGTCTTCGCCATTTAAGCCTTTTCAGTTTAACTGGGGAAGACACACAAGGATGTGGATTACCATAATACTGCATGACCAGTGCAAGCCCTGATCCCACAAGAAGGAATCTGAAATGTGCACGTACACACCACAAGAGCTGGGGTGGGTTTCGGTCCCAGCTTCCGCCTCTGAGGCTCCCAGTATTTTATCTGAATTTCCACGATGGCCCTTTTCCATTTTTACATCCTTCACAAATATTTGTAGAACCAACGAACAATTTCCTTACCGTTTTCTAAACACAGGAAGTTGTTATCTATAGCTCAATAGGCATGGCTCAATATCTGATTCTGCATGCTCTTAACCAAGCTGCTAGCTGTGTGATAAAGCCTCTGGAACCTTGAGAACTTACATCTTTACGTAATCCCCACAGGCTTAGGAATTCAATGAACATATCAAAGAAAGGAAATAATTTCTGGAATTTTAAACACAGTGAGCCTAGCTTCTCAGCATACTGTAGGTTGCTTGAAAACCCACCACTGCCAAATAATCTTTCCCAGTGTTCATTTAAGAGCGTTTGCCTTCTGTCAGTTGGTTCCTGGTCCCCTCTACTCTCCAGTTTGTATCCTCAGCTCCCGTGTATACTTCGGCTTTTGTTTCTACTTCAGACCCTCATCAGGTTGGTGTATACTTCGGCTTTTGTTTCTACTTCAGACCCTCATCGGTTGGTGGACCTACCCTACCACCCTCTTTGGACCTGGCTCTCCACCTTTGCCCTTTCAACCTCGTTGACATCACTACCACCACTCACTTCATGAAAGTACCCCGCCTTGACCACTAATCTTGATTTATCAAATTCAATAGATTAAGAAAAGCCTAGCAGATTGGTAAAACACACCCCTGGATATCTGTGTGAGTCATGGAGGCTTGTCCTTGGGAAATATGTGGGATCAGTGGCGCTATCCTCACAGGCCTTTCTCTCTGGCACCTGCTGTACTTCCTGTTCACCTTCCCTCACCGTATACATCTACCATGATGTTTCTGTGGTAGATGCAGGTTGCCATGGACTGAGTCCCCTTAAAATGTGAGCCAAATTGTATATTTTCTCCTTTAAGTTGTGGATGTGAAGCACGGTATCTCAGTGATAAGAAAGCAGACGAATACAGTAATACACAGAAATAAACTTCTCTAAGAAACCTTGGGTGGTCTGTGTAGTTACACTTGGCAAGAAGAATTTGTCCAAAGATGAATGTTGAGGTTTTTGATGAGGAGCAATTGCGCTGCTCAACTGGGTAATCCTTGATCTCATTCTTGACCTTTCTTCCTCTACTTCATCAAGCTATAAAAATAGAAGCAACAGCTTCCCAAGTGCTGATGAAAATGAAAACCAAGTGAGTATAAAAGGTTGCCATTCAATAACTCGTATTTCTTTCCCGGCTATCACCCCTCCCAGGAAGGCCATGTGTAATGGTTTGTATCTAGTTGTCCTCCCACAGCCTCATGCAAATCATGGAGCTGTCAAGCTCGTGGCTCAAGGGGTGGGGCCAAAGAATCAGGGAGGGGCTTGAGGGGCGTGGCCAAGAGAACCCATAAATTGACAGCATGAGCTGTCAGGACCCCCCCCACCCTCCCATCCCCGCAGGCAGCGGTCTGTCTGAGAGGTCTGGAGGAATCATCTTGGACACAGCGGCATAGTCTAGAAGTCTTGCTATGTAATTCAGGCTGCTTTAAATTATGAAGCCTCCAGCAACTGTGAGCTAAATAAATCTTTCCTTCCCTAAGCTTGTGTGTTGAGTATTTGCCCCAGCAATGACAGAAAAGTGACTAAGACATCATGACTTCAACTAGGAAGGCAGAAAGATTGGCAAGGGAGATTTTAGGTTTATAAACCTTTGATGTTTCTATCTGCTCATCAGAGATTGCTTCCTGTTCCATATCAGTTCATCTCAGAAATTCTGCCACATGCTGAAGTCCAGCAGAAGCCAATTATTTTTCATCTAACTGATTAACAGTTGAACATGACATGAACCTGGGTATCAAGATTAATAGTGCCAAAATAATCCTGGTCAGCAAAAGAGGCATTGTGATCTTACATCATTTCCAATGGTAGAAAGCAAAATGTTATAGATATCTTATTTCTCACTGTACTTTAGGGACTTATGCAGCCATTATGCATGAATAGTTTTCCCTTAGTAAGCCAGATCTAACTGGCTCCTCACTTTCTTCCTGAGCCCCATTCTGTTGCCCTGATAAAGAGGAATATATTGTCGTCTTCCTCTATTAATTCACTAGCAGCGTGAGCATATCAAAGAAGGAACAGTTTGACAGCTTGCTAGAGAAGACTAGGAGTGCATTCCAAGACATAGAATCAAAAGAATATGAAAAAAGAAGTCCAGTTTTTCAGCCATTAAGTTTTACCCTCCCCCCTTAAGAACAATGGTTGAATTAGTGTCCTTGTCCTTTATCCTTAAAGGTAAACTGGGCATTTATCATCCAAGGTTTAGTTTACCATCTTTCGTGGTCTATATGTTTACATCTACCTCTACCTTTATAGAGATGCGCCTACTTCCATGGATGTTTGTGTATCTGTGATGTGCTTGTATGTTTGTATATGCAGTTGCAGATGGATGTGAGCATTGTTTGGTCTTTAATTTTTCCACAACTATGCACTTGGAAAAGTGCTGGTAATCTTCTTGCCATAAAGGTTTTTGTGTTTGGATGTATAGACTGAATTTTGGATCTGTGAGGTGGGTGCTCACTGAAAGAAGAGACAGTGGTAATTACTTTTCCATCCAAGAGACAGAAAGACCTCCAGCCAGCATGCCGTACAATGGGAGGAGGGTGAGGAGGCCAAGAAGGGGCCACCTTGATGAAAAGTTTCCCACTGGCCATATTCAGCCATCAAATTGGAACAGGAGACATGGGGCACAGCCCATCCCCAGCGGCACTGCAGCTCAGCACCATGGCCGTAGCCTGCAGAGCTGAACTGCCTCCCTGCTCACCTTGCCACCTTGGTAACTTGCTGCTTTGCCATAAACTAGGGCTAGAAAGCCACCTAAAAGCGCTGTTATCAGTAGAACTCTGAGTGTAGGGAAAGTGAGAGATGAGGGCAGATCTAGGGATGCAAGTAAGGAGCAGTCTACTTTGACAGTGTGCCTTAAACCAGTTCCAAGGGATGACCTGAACATTCCAGCTTGCATTACGCTTACAGTTGAAGTGCAAGGAAAAACCATCAAATTAGAACAATTAACAAAAAAAGATCCTGATCTCCCAGAAGCAACAAAAACAAAGAAGAGAAACAAGGCCACACCATTTTTTTTTTTTTTTTGAACAAAGAAGTGGCCTAGTTCGATTTGGTGGTAGTGGCCGTGGTTCGATTAGAGCATCTCTCTGGCATATTTAGAGGAGTCATTCACGTGTTTCCTGCTGTCACTACAAGGGCACCATTGCTTTGGAGCCCTTGCTCAGCCCAAGGTCCCCCCAAAGGGGAGCATCTGCTCCTGTTGCTGTACCCTCCAGGGATAGGGGTGAGCCTCTCAGGACAAGATGTGTGCTAGAATAGCTTTGCCCACCTGAGCCAACTGGCCAGAATCTTGACTGAACTTGAGTGAAGAGGTTTTTGAAAGGAGACGTTACCTTTAATCAAAGGTCTTTATTAAATATATATTTGCACAGCAGCCCTGAGGTATAGACCACATGTACCAGTTCTGCCTGATGGATGCCTTAATCTAGATGCTCTGTGTGAGGACAAAGAACAGCAAGGGGCTTGGTGACATGTTGCTGATTGCATTCTTCGTCTATGGGAGTAGACCAAGATTGGTCTCAGCACTAGGATCTGGGGCAGCCTCCACACGACCATAGACAAGGTTTCCTGACCCAGATTCTTTTTTGGTTCATTTAAAAAACTCTGTGTTTGCTCTTTATTTGAACACATGTGTCAGAGTAGTCAAAGCCATCAGACAAAGGAATGGAAAAGAAATTTGAAAAGACAAACTGCCCCCACTTGGAAACTGGTCATGTTGGGTTGGTTTGCCATCGTCATGCAAAGAATGATGGGAAGGAGATTAATGACTCACAGACTAGGGAGGTTTGCATTCTGCCTGTGAGAGACTAAACACACTGAGTGAGTTGCCCCACAGATAGCCTATTTTTAGCTCTGGCTTCATCTTAAATGGTAATAATAATAAGTTATTATCCAGCCGGGAATCACACTCTGTAATACAGGTGTGGGATCGCGTGGCACATCGCCAGAGCAACGCGCTATCTGGGAGAACTCGCTCCAGGGAAATTTGGGTGCCTTTCCATTCATACTACCACACGACCTCTGGGCAACATAGCCAGAAGACCAGCATTCTAATCGATCTGGGTGATCTAGCCACGTTGAGCAATCTAAGGCCACCTCAAAAAGCTGGTGGCCTTATTTCTAGCCATATCTTCCCTGATTTTTTTCTGCTCACTCAAAATGACTCTGCTCTTTCTCTCCAATGTGGGCTTCCACTGAAGCCAGGCCAATTTATCCAGCACCTTACCTCGAGTATTTTTCATTTCTCCTTTGCTAACTCCATACCTTTTTGACCAGGCATAGAGTCCATCTTTGGCGGTAAATATTTTGCCCAAACCATGACTTAGACAGAATTATGGTTGAGTGAAGGAGGCCATTAAGTAGTAACCAGAAGTGTGGTGACAGCAGAGCTCGGACAAGAATGAAGGCATGGACAGATGTCAGGCTTTCCTGAAATTTCCTTTTCCACTCGTGTTCACACAATCCAGTTTGCTGCATGCCTTTCAGAGGAGAGGAAGTCCAGATCCAAAGAAGGATGGCTTCCCCAAGATTACAAACTAGGAAACAAAGCCTAGAACTTGGGGTTTTTCTAGTGATGTTTCCTATCCCACAACTCCCATAAGTACGACAAAGGATCATCTCCTCTACCTTCCTCCGGGTCATCACCATTAAAATCCCACCACCCTCCGGGAGCCCCACCCCCACACACTATTCATCCCCTATTTTGACTATTTTCCATTGGAGCCCTATTTTCTGACTTAGTGGCCTCCTATATACTTTCTGGTGAGGATTTTCCCCTTTGCATTATGGAAGAGGTCCAACCCCAGACAGGAGAGATGAGTGGTGTAAAAGCCACATCCATTCGCATCCTGGCATAGGACAGTGCATACTGTGCAGAACCACATGAGGGCTGCACTTGGGGACAGCTTTGGTAGTGACAAAGGGGTGAGATGGCCCTGCTCCCATGAGAAGATACCATTGGTTTATATTGAGGAACTGGAACCTACTACTTCCACAGTAAGCTGTAACTGTTCCGGGTATATTTGATGAGGAGTACTATTTGATTGAGTTAGGGGAGCTTACTTGTGGAAGAGTGCAGAGTGGAGCCTGAAGAAAGACCCCCCCCTTAGGTCCTCCCGGTTTCACCAGGTGTCACAAAAGAACATCGGGGGCTTCATTTTTAGGCTTTGCGTAGAGCCTTCCCAGACCCTCTGTATTCCCATAGAGAGGATGATGCCTCCCTTTCCTGTGTTCTACAGTTTGCTGAAGGCACACAAGAGCAGACTTCAGTATAGCCCACTCTTTCACTCGATGGCTTACTACTTAGAACGGCTCATCACAGGGAAGATATTCACACGGATGTGTGCTCACACACAGCAGGACCCTTGGACCCTGGGCCTTTGAGAGTGCTGAGCCCATTGGTCTGCTGCTTCCACCTTTCCATAGTAGTTCTCTCAGGCTCTCCAGAAGACGGATGCATGGTGGGCCCTGCTCTGGAGCTTGCTCAGTGTTCACAGATGGTACAGACGGTTGTATGTTGTGATCCGGAGCTGAAAGAAACGACGAGAGGACCCGATGAATGTAGCATCAGAGGTCTCACTGAGATGTGTCTCTCTTAAAGTGAGCCCAGAACTCTAGAGGCATCTCCTTTCTATTTAGGTCACACAATAAAAGATTTACAGGGAGGAGAGGGGATAATCACCAACTTCTCAAGTAAGGGTGGAGACATCAATCAGGATAGGCTGTTATACCCTGCTAAATCCTAGTTTTCTAAAATCCCTAAGTAACAGATTACAACCCACCCTAAACTTTGTTGTTCTTCACTTCTTAGTGTTTTATCTCTACAACAGACCCCACAAGTGGTCATGGTTTCAAATTGCCTTCCCTGGCTGTGGCTCAGGGACCAGAGGAACAGGAAAAGCAGGCACTTCTTAGCTCTCCAGCTATTTCTGTTCCTGTCCCTCCAGACATTTTTGGTTGAATGCTGTTGCTCACAGTACTCACACAAGGTCTGGAAGCTATTCGGAGTTCAAAGGCACCCACAGATTGCAAAGCAAAGCTGGAAGCAGCCCCTGGATGGACAAAGGACGTTAGAAAATACAACCGTTTAAGGTGTTTGGAGGCTGCTCTGTCATTTCTGGCTAAAAATCCACCAAAGATAATTCATGCCTGAGCCCAAATACCACTGGGTTAGGAACCAGGCTTTTAGTGCAATATTGGACATCTTCAGAAAGGAGTTCGTTGGAGGTCATGAAAGGAGTGTCTGAATTTGTGCTGTCCCCGTGCTGGGCTGGAAAGGGCCTGACCTTTCCGTCTGCATCCAGGGATGCAAGTTGGATCCCTGGATTCAATCACCCCAGTGCCTTGTTGCTCCTTGACACAGGCAGCGGGTTTCTTGTGACGCTCGGACTTGGAGCTTCTAAGCAATAAAGAAATGGATTCATTCGATTCTGTTTGGTATTTAGCAGTGTCCCTCCCCACCCCTTCCTTCCCTTTGTGGTTTCTCCTTCATGTTGCACCCCTTCACCTCTAGCCTCCTCTTTTGCCTCTCTTCCGCCTTCTACTTTCTCATTACTTCAAAGGGTCCTCATCTCCGGCGGCTGTTCCACCAGAGCTTAACATCAGCAGAGTTTAGCCAACATCATTTAATCTAGATTCTTGCCTCTTGGGTGAGAGTCTGATGGTGCCTCTTGACTGAGAGGAAAGAAAGAATTCTTCCATGGTCCAGAATTCAGAGCTTTGAGATGTTTCTGGCAGCAACCTCTGTAACCACTTAACTCTGTTGAGAACCTAGACAGCCAGAGTGAGACAGGGAGGCAAAAACCATGGAGCTGGGGCACTAAAGCTTAGGCAAGGGAGGACAGGGAGTGTGGAGCGGACCAAGACCACCTGTGATCTTGTTGTAGGCAGGTGGGTTAAATAGAAATATTATAGGCAGTCAGGCGGGGCGGGGCCCTCAGAAGGAGCCAGTATAGAACATAAGATGCCTTGCACCTGTGGGAGAGACACTCCTGTTCTGGGAGAGACCTCAAGACAAAAGATTGCACAATTGCATACCTCCCTACAAATAAGCACCTGGGATTGGTATTGTAAGTAGGTTATTCAGCTGAGGAGAAGGCTAGGAGAGGCCGTGGGGGAAAGATCCGTAACTACGTATGTAAGCAGAGTAGCTTGGACAACTGCACTGTGCGTTTTTGCTGCTCTATGGAATGAAGCAGATAACGTTTGCTTGTTTGTCGCTTTGTTTTCAGTTGTTTCTCCTTTTCTTCTCCTCTGAATTTCTCATATATTTCTTCTCTTTCCCTTCTTCTAATGTGGCATGCATACAGCTGGCAATATGAATAACTGGTTGGAAGACAACATCATGCATTAGAGCAAGTAGTATGAAATTCATGTTATTTTGTTAAATGGAATTCTGTATTACTTGTAATTTTTCTGTTTTAGTCTATTCTGTACTCTCTTTATAATAAATAAATAAATAAATAAATAAATAGGTCTCTATCACCTGGAGGAAGCTAGGAAGAGTCACTAAGTCAGCCCCCTACAAGAAAAGACCCTGTTCTGTATTTGTGTCCATTTGCTACGTGACTGTCTTCCCCATTTTGGTCCTTGACTTAACCAATTTTGTCCGTGCAGTCGTGCTTGTAATCTTGTTGGTGGACCATAGTTTTGTCCTACTTCATGCCCATCTAACGAGTTTCCATGTTTTCCACCACGTGCCTCGCCTCACCGTTTTGCTCTATAAAATCCCTAGAGTTGGTACAGTCTTAGGCAACGCTCTTAAGTTTCCCATCTGTCGCTCTCTCATACAGGGGCTTTCTTTCCTCCAATAAATATATTCTCCTCTTATCTTCCATTGTTCCTAAAATTCACTCTTCAGTTTTAGAGAACACAAACTTGTTCCAAGGATCTTTCAGGCTGGCAGTTTCATTCCCTGATGCCAATCTGATTCTTACTTGGAACCCGGTGAGTCCTTGTCTTTCTCTGAACCTCAGAATTCCTTCTGTTAAGGTAATGCTGCTGAATTCAAGAGTCTTCTCCTATCCTTACAGTTTTGTGTTTCTTCATTTTGGCATTGCCCTAAAATGGCAGTTTTTCTTTTTTGCTATTTTATTTTGTACCCTCCACCCCCAACCAATGTTCAATGTTATCTGCTTTGGAGAATGAATGGGCCAGGGTGCAAGGATCCTGACAGAATGCCCAAGCAGAAGAAAGGAACAGCTTCTGCTGAGATCTGGCCCTGGGCCTATGGGCCACTGGATCCACCTGATTATTTCCAAGCTGTACACAGTGTCTGGCTCCCTCTTCAGAAGTGCCTGTTGTATTTACACTTACCACCCACAGATGCAGGAAACACCAACCTCTTCCTTTCTCTAGATTATGTGCATGCGTGTAAAAATATCTTTCTTTTAGAAATTCAGAAACAGTTTTGGGGGTTAACATATTTATTGTCCTAAAGGTAGCATCAGAGGGAGGGGAAATGAAGGCATTTCTAAATGTAGGCCTGTGAGTGTATCTAAGAGTCAGTCTCAGACAAATCACACTCTGGACCTTGGCTGGTTTTGGACTAAGTTTCTCAATCTGACAAGAGCTTCAGATTCTCCAGTGCCTGGCTTGCTCTCTTCTTCCTGGAAACTAAATTCCACTGTTAGCACAAGACTTCTGACAGTGTCCAAATCTGGCTCTGTGTTTACCAAAAGCAGATCCATCTAGTGGAAGGGTACAATGAGTGGGAGCAAATCAAAGATCGCCTCTTCTCCTGCTGAGAACCTTTCGCATAGATGGTTTTCCCCAGACTCCAGCTCAGACCGTGGAGGCTACAGTCGACCCACCGGATACAGATACAGAACATCAGCTTTTCTATTCCACAGCCAATTCAAACTCCAGGGATGGAGAAATGGATTTGGAAATTCATCTGTGGGAAAGAACCATTAGTTAGTTGATTGGTTGCCCTGTGTTTGGACTTGGTTGATGTCCCTATTCCTTCCAGATGGTTCTCACTGCCCAGGCAGAAGCTGAACAGACCTACGTGAAGGGAATCATGTGTAGCCTTGGCCTGTCCCTCCACAGCTGTGGGGAGGAACTGCCAACAGCTGTGGGAACAGGGATGTGGCTTAGAGACGATGTTCATTCAGGGGAATAAAATTAAATGTCAGGCTAATGACCTGAAGCAGACCATGGGATATTTGCAGAAGTGCTAGGGACAGACAGATCCTGTATCTCACTCGCTCAATTGAAAATCAGACGAGGCTGTAGGGCAGTGACTACTTGCCTGGTGTGCCTCACGCGTGAAGCTTGGGTTGCATCCCACAGTGGCCCCCCATGCCCCTCCCAAAACGTGGGAAGACATTGTGCTGTATTCAATCCCAATGAATTACCTTCATGAGTAATACATGGAGGAGCCGGGCGTGGCGGCTCATGCCTATAATCCCAGCCCTTGAGAGGCTGAGACAGGAGGATCTGTGTGAGTTCGAGACCAGCCTGGGCTACAGAAGTGAGCTCAAGGCCAGCCTGAACTGCATAGCGAGACCCTGTTTCAAAAATACACACACACACACACACACACACACACACATACACACACAATAATAATAATATGTGGAGGGCACTGGCAACAAACATGTCTGATATTCACCTCCTGTAGTTCTTAGTAAATGACATGCTTCCCAAGTCATTAATGGAGATGACCTAATTGAGCTTGCTATTGTGCCTAGATATCTTTGTGACAGAACAGAACTGTCTTCCTACTGCTGTCCCGAAGACCTTAGGATGTTCCTAAACCTCTTGGCATTATGCCAAGGAGTCCTGCTTTTCTTCCACAAGCAGGAAAAGAAGGCCAAGTGACTCCTTAGGACCAGGTACACTGAGGCCCTGTTAGAAACGGGCAACATTCTCCTATGTGTCCTACTTTGAACTCCAGGAAGAGGAAACACGTTGGACATCAATGTTCTCCTCTGGATCCACAACTGTGGAAGCCCCGTAGGTGGTGCCAAGCACACAGTTTCTGGAGTGAAATGGAAACTGAGGTCAGGAGAGCCAGTATCCTTGGCCACTAATGTGTGGCTGAGTGTTAGGAAAACCAGCCCTGGCAGCAGTAATTGTAAGGAAGACCGCTAAAGGCACGGCGTTTTTAGTTGCTTTTGCTGCTACTTGAGCAACTTCCTGCTGTTGCCGACACCCAGCCCAATCAAGGTTTAGTATTCAAAGACACGCATCTGGGAACATCGGGAACCTTGCCCTGCCTCCCAGTGACTCCTCCCAGTGACTCCTCCGCATGGCCTGGGCCCAGATGGTCAGAGCTCCGCTTCACTACAGCGTGGACTACCACGCTATGGCCCCATCTAAGAGAGTCGCGATGTGCCTGGCCTCCTCCTTCGCCTCAGTTCATGTTGCTGCAGGAATAACTTCGCCATCTTCCCCACTTCAGCTTCCTGTTTTATACCACCTACCAGCCCTTCCTGTAACCTCCCTCTCCTTACAAGCTGGAAATCTCCTTCGCTCTCTCCCCACCCTTCAGCTATCAAAGACAAACAAAAATCCACATAAATCTCAGTCTCGTAATGCTGTGTTGCTGCAGGATGTGTCTCCTCAGAAATGAAATCATTCTTGGTTTGGCAATCACTCTGGCTTTTGACCTCTAAAACTTCCAGATCTAGAGTTTTCCTTTCAGGGCAAATCAAAGATCACCTCTTATCCCTGCTGGGAACCAGTAGAGGGGAAAAAAATCAAATAAATATATCACCTAGTTATTTATTCTTCTGGTTCTAGTCCTGCCCTCTGTACATGTCTCATCAGAGAATGTTATAAATTTTTGTTAGTAAGTGCTAAGATTTGTACATTTTTAACCCAACACACAATTTACCAAATTATTTTAGTGACTGAATTCACTTTTCTATATGATGTTCGACAAAAAGGTGCAGCTCTAGAAAATCTAGCTTGAAATAGAAATATACACACACAGTTACTTCTTTCTCTGTTGAAACATGCACATGGCCTGGGAGATGGCTTGATGGTCTAAGTGCCTGCCTGGCAAGCATGAGCACGTGGGTTTGAGCTCCGGTATGCACGCTATGCTGGCCCTGGAACCACGGGATGCATGCCTGTAATCCCAGTTCTGGGGAGGTTGAGACAAGAAGATCACTATGAATCCAAGTTGCCTGCTGCAGCCCTATATCAAAAAAGAAAAAATTGAGGAGATAATTTACTTGTAAAATTTTTAGTTATTGGAGTTACAAAAATAAGACATATGTAATGTAACAATTCAAAAATCGTACAATGGTGTAAAGTCCAAGGGAATACTATTATTTTTCCTGACATTTTCCCATTTTCTCACAGTGTCTGTCTGTCTGTCTGTCTGTCTGTCTGTCTGTCTGTCTGTCTATCCAGAGCAACCATGGGCCAGAGGGCTAACAGAGGCCCACCGCATCTGCTGCACCACTTTGTACAGAGATAGTTCAGCAGGGAAAGGAGCATACAGGAATACCAAGCGCAGCAGGGCTAGAGCCCAGGAGTGAGATGCTCAGAGGTGTCAACCATCTGGCAGGGTGGGCCAAGGCCGTGGCGAGTGCTATCGCTGGAGATAAGGCTGAAATGTTTAGGCAGGCAAGGAGGAAACAGAAACAGTGACTCACAGGGGAAGAACCACAAAGCCAAAGTAAGGGGAAGGCTTGAAGAATTCCTGTAAGTATTAAGCTTCACGAGAAATGTCAACAAGTAAGGGAAAAGAAAGCAAAGCATCTTCGAGGGCAGAAGTCTAAAAGAGCACCTTCAAAGGGGGGTGACCTTCGTCAAGATGGAAAGCATTCATTGTGGACTGGAGACAGTGGATCAGTGTGGTCATAGCCCAAGAGGAGAAAAGGCATGAGGTTGGGAGAACAGGCTTAGGATGCACCTTCCAGACATTCCATCTAGGGAGGCCGAGCACATGTCCAAGGCATGGGAGGTGGAAGGCAGTGGAGCTGGGCAGAGACAGCCAAAATTTGGCCAAGAGGGACAAACATTCAACGTGTTCATTCTTCTATGACAAGCCCATATTTTACAGAAGACTGCTGAAGATTACACCTTATGTCTTGATAATAAAAATACCTGACAGAAACAGCTTAAGAGAAGAAATGGTTCATTTTGGCTCATGTGTCCTGAAGTTTCAGTTCATGGTTGGCCAGGGCCATGGCAGGGAGCAACTGGTCAACCTCCTGGATGCTTGGAAGTGAAGAGAACAGGAAACAATACAGGAAGGGACTGAGACAACATGCTGTGCTTCCTACAGTTGGGCCCAGCTCTTAGGAGCCCAGTCAGCCATGAATTCTTCAGTGGATTAAGCCTGCATGACCCAGCCACCTTTGTAGACCTCACTTCTGTCCATAGCACCACGGGGATCAAAACTTCAACCCATAAATCTTCAGAAGACACATCATCTTTAAATTACAACATCATTCTTATGCTTACTTTTCCTTTGAGAAGGCATAAGAGGGCAGACTTTCCGGTCTGAGGATGGCTTATGCTAGGGTATAGATCTAAATGCCCCCTCCCAAAAAGAGTTATGTGCCTGGAAGGTGATTGACTTATGAGGGTGCAATACTCATCAGGGGACCCATCAGTGATGAGTTTGTGGCTGAGTGTGCCATTAGCAGGTGTGACACAGTTGGAGGTGGGTTATGAGGGGTGGGGCCTGGCAGGGTATATTGTCCTCGGATCCTTCTTGCTCTCTCTACTGCCTGGCTGCTGAGGGCTGCGTAGCTTTCTTCTACCAAGCCCTTCTGTCAGAATAAGCCAACTTGGGACTGAAGCTTCTGGACACTCTGAGCCACTTAATTGCCATGTCCTTAAATTGGGTCAGTTGGGTATTTTTGCCCCAGTCAAGAGAAAGGGATTAAGGCAGCCGAGACACAGAACAGCCCATCAAAGGGGGACAAAGAAGAAGGAAAGGCACAGGGAAACCAAGGAAAGCAATGAAATAGTGCAACTAGCATGACAGGCCTTGCCGGGGGACCTCGGTCTTTCAGCCTCTGAGGACACAGACTCACCCTGGAATGAGGTGGTATTGAGGAAGCAATTGTCCATGGGGAAGCTGATGTGCTCTTAAGTCATATGGCAGCGCCAGCGAGCGCCAGACGGCAACAGAGGTAACTAACTGACTTTGCTGAACAGAGCCTGGTTGCGTTGTAAGGAATTTGTATAACACGTTGAGATGAAAGAATCTCTTCTTTCTCTCAGAAAACAAAGCTTCACGGAGTGGAACACGGGGCTTCGTGGAAGAGGTTCCTGACAGGGAACTGGAGACATGGGACCCGGCTGTTTCTCTTGCCTCTAGAAAGACATAGGGGGAATTTCCTATCCCCAATATTGACGTTGGTCATCTTTGTGTGACAATATTTATTTTCTGGTTATATTAGATTATTTTCTCCTTCACATTGCTTTAATGGATGGTAGCCTCGTTTATTTTATTTTTTCAAAAAAGTCATGCATGGGCTGGTGGGATGGCTCAGTGGTCTAAAATGCCTGCTTAGGAATGCTTAGGCGGCAGCAGGGACCATGGTTCAATCCCCAGCACCACATGCTGCACCAGCCCTGCCCTCAGGGCAGCCTGAGCCGACCATGAAAAAAAAAAAAAGGCGTGTATGTATGTATGTATGTATGCATGTATGTATGTATGTATGTATGCATGTATTTGGTACAGGGTCTCGCTCAGACTCCTAGTGATCCTTCTGTCTCAGCCTCCCCAGCGCTGGGATTACATGTGTGTGCCACCACTCCTGGTTTCGGTGGCCAGCACTGGGTGCCCAGGGTTCTGGGGTTGGTGTGGCATGCATACCAGGGATTGAACTAGGATTCTTGTACTGCCAGAAAGGAGCTTAGACTGCTGTGCTTTCTCCCTAGCCTGATAGCAGGATTTTAAAATAAAAAGAATAAAGAGCTTTGAAATGGAGTCTCTGTCACAGATACATGTTATATACCTGCCCATATTTATATCTATGGATTACAAACAAATTTTAAGAATGGAAGAATCAAAGAAGTTATGTTTTTCTCTCCTTGGGTATATAAAATTTACAGTAGAAACAAAATGGAAATAAATATTTGAAAGGTAAGGTAACATTTAACCGTACTGTGAAAGAAACATAAAGAACTCAGGGGTAGTTTAGAAGTAATGTGCTCTCCCTCAGACATGCTGCACAAAGAACCCCAAAACCCTATTCTAAAACTCCTTGGAGAAAAGAGTTAGTCTATGTCTAGAAACTACTATTCCAGGAATTAAAAGATGATATATATATATATATATATATATATATATATATATATATATTTTAAAAATTCCTTTTTACATGCAACCCTCAAAACAAACATTCTTTATCTCTATGTTACAGATGAAAAGACTGGGATTAAAGCAGGCTAATTGGCCAGGGAAAGTACAAGGTCCTGAGTTCAATCCCTGGTATTGGAAAAAACAAAAACAAAAAGCAGGTTAATCAATTTCAGTCACCTTGTTTGTTTTTGGTCTTCTTTGATTTTACTGTATTTTTGTTGTTGTTGTTGCTGTTGAATTGCTTTTTAGGGGAGTTTTATTTTTTGTTTTTGAGGCTGAGGACCAAACGCAGGACTTCCAGCTTGCAAGACAAGCATTCTACCACTGAGCCAAATCCCCAGCCCCAAGTTCATCAGTTTCAAAGACTTTGTTCGCTAAGCGGCAGCAAAGGCAGACCTGGGGCACAGGACCTCCTGATATGGTGGCGCCTGCTCTCAAACATCTCCGAAGGCCCACCCCAAGGAATGCAAGCGACAATAAAGCTAAAGCTGGTGCATGGCACACGTAAAGATAGAGGTGTAGATCAGTCTTGATCCTCATGGGAAATGAGGTGGGGGGGGGGCACATTCAGTTGAGTGACTGAGATCTGAATCCAAGAACCTTTCGGGAAGCCTGGACAACAGTAGCAGACTGGTCACTGGGAAGAGCAGAGTACGCTGAGATAGAAACCTAGACCTAGCGGATAGCGGCTCATCACAGGACTAAAAGCAGGATATGGGGCGGAAAACCGCATTTGGATACCTAAGGGAAATTGCGTGTCGGCTCTAAGGAATAATTTGTTTTTGTAGATAGTTTTGATTTATCCCTTAAATCACAAAAGTTCTGTGGGGAAAAACTAAGGATTTCTCAGCATCAGTGTATCTTTATTCAGAGCTGTGGAATACTTGTGGAAGAGCAGGGTGGTGCTGCCCACCCCTCGCCATATAGTCACATGGAAGATTCCAACGCGCCTACGTCACCGGAAGCACCTGCCTAGGCTTCGTGGGGCGGTCTCCATGCTATGAGCTCTCAGACCCTTCTCCTGGCTGCCTGAATGTTTGTCTTCCAGACAAGAGTTCCTGATTTTTTCCACTTTTAAATCACAGAAAGCTATGCCATGAGAAATTGTAAACCAGTCTGCTCCTAAGGGTCGCTAGCTCTATTTTGCTATTTATAGTAGAGAAAGCTGACATCCAACACTGAACATTTACAAATTGCCTTCTTAGGAGGAAGCCGGACAGGCTCCATTTCAGAGCCATAGCCAGCCACTCAGATGTGACCTTCCTTCCCCATTCCTCTGCCTGTTGGGGAGAGTTGGCTTAAAACCAGAGCCTAATTTTTCTCAAGCCCGATTTCCTCATATCATGAAATGGGCATCATAGTAACTTCTCCCCGAGCATATAACAACAATGGAAAGTGAACGTGAACAATTTCTCCAAACTCTAGAACGTAACGCAATCCACACTGTTACTCCAGGTAATTCTCTTTTCCAGAAGCTTTGGAGACCAGCCTCTCCCAAGAAGTTTGCTTCCAATAGCACCCTTTCTTCTGCTTCATATCTTTAAAAACATTTTATTTTAGGACAGTTATAGGTTTCAGAAAAATCAGGAAGACGGTGCAGGATTCCCACACAGCTCAAGTCCTGCCTCATTCATATTTTTCTCAGTTGACCTTTTCCGTGGTGAGAAAACACGTGGCAGTGTCTTCTATGTTCAGTGGACACAAACACGTTTTTCTCTTTGCAATTCCCTTAAATTATTATTCTGACAGTAACTGAGTTTACACCAGGAGCAGTACATATCAAAAAGACAAGAGTGACATGTATTCCAAACATAGTTTTAGCGTTACATTGTGCTATAATCAATATGCTGAACTTTTTGAAGGTTCTTGAGACCAATATCTGATTCATCCAGTGTACATAAAAATGTTTTGTTATACAGGTCTTGCTTCGACTTGCCCTTGACCACCCAGCAAGAAAAAAAAAATTCTTAATTACAAAGCATGAAACGCAGAGCTAGATTGGTGAGATGAGCTTTAGGAGGCTTAGATTCAATATTACAACATTACAAGCTTCACTGGTGGCCCACTGCAATTGCAGAACATTTGACTGTGTATGTATCTGCTTCCTCTTAGTCCAAAGAGAAGTATATTCTTTTCCTTTTTTTTTTTTTTCAAAGCAACATCAGTAAGGAGGTGGGTCATGCCCACACACTGTACTCTGTAGAACGATTGTGAGGACAATATGCAATATGTCAACTTTCAAAAAAAAGAAAGGGGAAAAGAAAAAAAAAGTAATGTTGATTTAAAAGGGTTAATGTTTAATTGTTTGGTCAATCTTATATACCTATATGTATTAATCTAAACTGATCTGATGATGAAAATATGTAATATAACCATTGTTAAATTTAAAGAACAAAAATATTAAATTAAAAAAATTATTATTCTGGCTTTTGCTTCATGGCAAGAGTATGTGACATTGTTTATCTTACTCATAATCTTCTCCATTTGCCCCATTGTTCCCGCAAAGCATGGAATCAGAATTGGGAAGGTCCTCCCTGCCTCTAATTCCATTCGCCATCACGACCTGGTTTAGTTCTCCCTCCCTCCCTCCCTCTTGGAAATCTCTCTTCTGTTGACTTTGACGATGCCACACCCCCTTGCCTCACCAGTCGTCATTCAATCCATTGTGCCACCTCCTTCCTCTCTGCTTGTCCCTCGTGTTGGCATGTCCCTGATCATGGTTAAGAGCTGCCAGGTTCCTCCCATCTGGAGTCAATCCCTGGGAGACTTCTTCGATTTTCCTGCCATAGATCCATGCTCTGTCTAAAGAATGACTCAACGCTGATGTTTCCCTTCCTCTTGTCTACTTGCAGAACGTTAATTACGTCTTCACTTGCTGAATTCACATCTCCACTTGGAAGTCTGATGATTATTTGAAATATCCTAGTGTCAGAACAGAAAGAGCTCAATGACACTCTCTGTTCCTACTGATACCTTCCCCAAAGGCCCGTCTGGATAAATAGCACCACTTGATAGTTTCCCAAGCTGGGCAGCAGCAAACATCCTTCAGTTTTGTTTCCCTCAACCACTTCCACAGCCCATCTACCAACATGTTCTTTCAGAATTACTTCAAGCAAATATCCTCAGTCCATTCAGATTTTTTTGTTCCCCAGATGTATGACTCTGGGTTAAGTCATGACTTGAGGCTCAGAGTTCATGAATGAATAAAGGAAGGAATGCACTCAGCCACAGGGATGGATTGAGAAACAGACTTAACAGCTTACGATGTTTTCTACCAGCTTAACCCAGAACTTTTGATAGAACCGTAGTATCGAAAAACCCCAGTCACTGATAGCTGTGCTGCTATTTCCATATAGCCTGAGCGTGCAACATTAAAAGAAGAGTGAGATAATTGTTAAATGTATTCTGCTTGATCAGTGGATTCCTGGGGACCTTCAGGAAAATGCAGCTTCCCTGAATACTGATGGTTTTAGGAGATGCCAGGGCATCCAGCTACATGACATTACAGAGGCATTAACATTTGTGCACTGCACATTAGCTCCTGCATCCTGGCAACACTGCTCGGTGTTCAACTTGCCTTGTCTGACTTAAGCATCTACTTTCAACCAGCCCTGTTGCGCCTTACAGATGAAATAACTCAGATGGAGGGGAATCAAGCCGATCGCAGAAAGTCAGAGACATGGAAAAAGCTAAATTTTTAAGTGTGCTTTCTTTCTACTGCATGGTGCAATTCTGAGAATTAAGATTTATTACTTATCTAATAATACCTGAGAGATATATTAGTAAATTGGAGCCATTGTTCCAGTAATCCTAGCACTGTCCAAATTACCTGTCTTTGGCTGAGTCCAAGGTAAGATATCCCAAACGTTAGCAAGATGAAAGTATTTTAGTAAGAAACTGGAATGATCATAAGAATGTTCCAATATGAAGATGTGAAATGAAAATTCTTGAGCTAGGGCGATAGCTTAGTAGTACAAGCACCTACCTAGCAAGTGCAAGGTCATGAGTTTGATCTCTGGTATCAAAAATAAAATTAAATTGAGTTAAGTAAATTAAGTAAGAATTCTTCTGTTTTCATTCATTTCCCCAGTCTCCAGTATCTATTCGCTGTCACCTGTTAGATTCTGGGGATCTAGTTTTGTTAAAAGACAAACACAGTGTCCACCGTAGGCTACTATTTGGAGGAATGAAGCTACTTTTAATTTACCACTTATATCAACAGCTTCCGATTCCTTACCTAAAATTTTATAAGACTTTGATTTGAAGTCAGCTGAACATTGATGGATACAGAGGTCCTCCTGAAGGCTCCGTGAAGATGCTATGTGATGTGGTGCATCAGTGATGAGCTAGATAGCACAGGTGCAGCCGGGCCACCTGTTGTTCAGCCTTCCTTCACTGGCTGAGGTTCACAAATACTTTCTGATCGTTGAGAAACTCTTCATTTTACAGTGCAAGTTTATTACTTACTTTTGAGAAATGCTGAAGAAGTGGTATTGACAGGTACGCAGGACTCTGGATGTGGAGGGGACAAAACATAGGACAGTCAAAGAGGTTTGGTCTTGAGCAACTGGGCAACTGGTAGTGTCATTTACTAGGAAGCATTACACAGAAGAGGAGCAGGATGCTTTGTTTTATTTTGTGTTGTCAAGGAGAATGATCATAAACTTGGCTTCAGACATTCAAGGAGAGCTGAAAGGTCCAGATGGGATCTCAGAAAAAGTCTGGTGAAGAAGTTAGGAAACTGTTAACAAGCAATAATAAAACTAGAAGGCTGGCGAAATACATCTGCTGAGAGGAGCAGCATGAAAATTCAACAGTCCATGCAAAGGGAATTGTGTTACTCTACTTAGAAGAGACAATTTTGATCAATTTTGATTCTGTGTATATGCTGTCTTTATCAATATTTCTTCCCTTGAGGAAAGGGAGGAGAGAGAGAGAGAAAGAGAGAAACAGAGAGAGAGAGAGAGAGAGAGAGAGACAGAGAGAGACAGAGAGAGAGACAGAGAGAGATCGGGATCTTTAGCAAACAGGAAGGAGAGAGAAATTCAAGAGATTGAGGGGAGGTTCAAGAAGAAGGGAATATAAAAAATAATCAGGAAGTGTCATGTGTCAACTATCCATAATAAATGTATTCATTATATACCACAAACATGTATTGGAAATAAATGCATTAATAAAAAAGAAAGGTCAAGCAGACCAAATGCACACCTCCTTCTTTCTGCTACTGTCTTTAAATAAGCTTTTCTTTTCTGCATGAAGGCATGTGGTCATTTCCCCCAAGAGAAGGAGACAGGCGTGAAATTTGAAGTAAGTTGTACCGAGCCAAGCCAGTCCCTCCCTGCCTCCTCTATGTGCACCTTGTTTCAGGGCGGTGGTAACACCCGCCTCTGTTACAGCAGCCCTGCTGCTAGAGCTGGTCAAAGTAGTGTCGCACGGCCCAGGCCAGAGCCTGAGCAAGCCTTCGTTTTCTTTAAACTTCACATTGTTTCAAGAAAAAATTTTTATTTTCTTGTGGATATTGTGGGATGTACATAGACTTTGAGACAAAAGAGCTGCCTGTTATTTGCTCATGTCAGTTCTTGCTTTCAAAAGGATGTAACAGTTACCTTTGGGGAGCTTTGAGATGCAAATGTGTGCTGTGGCACTTGGAGTAGTGGCTGACGTTGCCCGGTAGCTAGGCAGCCTCTTTCTTCGGGCCAGTAGAGCCCTCAGTTTTGCTCAGAACCCCGGGTATGTCCATCTACCAGGTTGCATCACGTGACACTGCCTTCCTGTTGGTTAGAATACGTGCAGTTCTTGGCAGTCTCGTAATGTCCGTTCTAACTCTCACACGTCTCTCGTCTTCATATGTCTTACAGGCAGGAATAGCAAAGAGAGGTCTGCAGTCAGCGAGACGTAAGAAGGCGGGTGTGTGCGAGTGCCCTTTCTTAACAAAAATGATCAACGCTGCTCAGCCTTCCAGGAGTAGACAGGACACCTGGAGGAGCAGCCCGTGCCTGGCAGCTCTGAGAAGGAAGAGAGTGTGCCACAGATGCAGTGCCCAAAGCTAGGAGAATGCCCTCGACCAGCCAGCTTATTGGTTTAAGCCACAGGTCAGTCAGATTCTCTCATGTTTTCAGCTAATTAAAATTGGTCCTGGCGGAGCCGGGCGTGGTGGCTCATGCCTGTAATCCCAGCACTCGGGAGGCTGAGGCAGGAGGATTGGTGCGAGTTCGAGACCAGCCTGGGCTACAAAAGTGAGCTCAAGGCCAGCCTCAACTGCATAGCGAGACCCTGTCTCAAAAAGACAAAATAAATAAATAAATAAATAAATAAATAAATAAATAAATAAATAAAATTGGTCCTGGGGCCAGTTAGATAGCTCAGTGGACTAAAGCACCTGCTTAGGCAAGCTTAGGCAAGTGCATATCTTTTCTGCCTTCCTCCGTGACAGCGCTGTCAAACACAGCTTTCCACAAAGGCAGGGATGTTGTGTACTCACCTCTTTCAGTTCAGTAGCTCTGAGCCACCCCAGGTCACTGAAGACGAAATGCAGCTAATGTGACTTCGAAATGAATTTTAAATTTTATTTCCAGTCATTTGAATTGAATAGACAGAGCCACATACGGCAAGTGGCTGACATACTGAACTCTGTGGCACTTAAAACACACACACACGTGCACACACACACACGTGCACACACACACACACTCACACTCAGATGATGTCCCTGCCAGACTATTCCTCAGGTGCTTGCTTTGCCAACTCTGTTCTTGGCAGTCTGGCTGCTTTGTAGGGCTGGTGGCTATTCCCTACAACCTTTGCTTCTGGTGCTGATTAGAAGAGATCAGTATTTTGACAACACCCCTGTCCTTCCTCACACTCAGTCCTGTGTGACCCTTATAAGAGTGGCTAAGCATCAAAGCCACCATGAAATGACAGTAATAAAGGTGTAAGGTTTATGTGGGTTACCAATGGCTTATGACACCTTGAGGTAAGTGATATTCATTCCTTGAGGTGAATAATGCATCTGGGGGGTATGGATAGTGAAAAGGGATAGTAGGGCTGGGGATATAGTTCAGCAATGTAAGTGCCTGCTTAGCAAGCACAAGTTCATAAGTTCAATCCTCGGTACTGCAAAAACAAACAAACAAACAAAAACATTTTCAGCTGATTGTGAACTGAAACCCCACAAACTGTGAGCTAAATAAAACTTTTCCTTCTTTTTTTTTTTTAAAAAAAAAAAAGGATAGTAATATGAAATAAGAACTGAATGGAAATGATACACTCCTTAACATTTTCATCATTCAAAGCTTACACATTGCCTATAAAGTTCCTCCATACAGCCAGGGTATTAACATTACCTTCATTTCATCACTGATTGCTGGATGGTTTCTGACACAGCCCGTTGGATTTCTACATCTGGAAGCAATTCATCTAGTCATTAAACTGTCCACAGGAAGCTATTTCTTTATACTAGATGGCCATTTTAAAAACATCTATTGGATGGGACAGCCAAGGAGAAATGGTGATTGTTATTTTATTTTCTAGAGAGAGAAAAAAAGGAAAAGCATCAGAACACTAGTGGGAAGAAACAGAAAAGAACATAAGGAAGGCGCCATATCTGGATTTTTTTTCTTTTTTCTAGCTTCTTTGGGCTCGTCATTTAACCTGGCAAGGCTTGGCTCCTGTGGAAAGGCAAAGATAATGAAGGTAAAATTTCCAGCTCAACAGGTTTGTATTTTAAACTGATGGTGCATGCTGGGATAGCAGTGAAACGGCATATCTGAGTAAGATGTGAGCATTTCGGAAGATACTGCAGTAGCTCAGGTAGATCAACTGAAACGTGCAGCAAGAGGAGGAAGATTGTGAAGCTCCTATAGCCATGACCTGGTAGCCTGAGACTGAGGTAGTACAGCCGCAGACACTGCTAGACTTCAGAGATGCACACGGATGCTGAAGTCTCACCTCCCTAGCCTTGACAACACTTAAAGAGCTGAAAGGATATTTAAAGAAGGGGAAAGGATGGCTACCACTGGAGGAGGGAAAGAATCAAGAAGGAAAGATTAAAAAAGCAGGAGCCACCGGAAAGTAAAGTTATGGGTTGTTTTATTACAGAAGTACCTTTTGTCATGGCTCTGGAACACCATTAGTTCCTTTCCGTCTTTGCCTGTCTGCGTAGTATTTTGAGTTTTTTTTCCTCAATATTTAAAATTTTTTTTATTTTATTAGTACATGTACATAGAACGTAATGTTGCATTGCCTGTGCGAAGCTGATACATGTACACGACGCCCTTCAATTCATTTCTTTTTGTCTCCTGTGTCTGCCTTCGCTTGCCTTTCTCTCAGTGAACCAAACAGACACACTCGGAAGTGCACTTTCCTAGTCCTCTAGCTGGCTCTTAAGCCCATCAAGTTGACAAATGAGCTTAACTCTCACATTGCTATGACGAAATGCCTGATAGAGACTACATATAAAGTAAAGAGAACTTTACTTGGGTTCAAAATCCTGAAGGTTCAAGTCCAAGACTGGGCTGCTTTGGGCCTCTGGCAACAGCAGCACAGCTTGGCAGATGTGTGCCTTGGAATGGAGCCCAGAAGAAGACAGAAACAGAACACAAGCTAGGGCCTCCCAGGTCCTCTCAGGTGCCTCCTAATGACCTTAGGGCCTCCACGAGGCTCCGTCGGTGAGGGTCCAAGCATGTTCCACAGTCCTCTCTGCTAGCAGCACATTATGTGCTGAACTTCCTGGGCATGTGTATCCACATGACAGTGGTTGGTAACTCTAAGAGACCAGGTAGTAAATATTTTCTGTTCTGCAGGCCAGATGGTCTCTCTGGAAATGTCTCAACACTGCCACCATGCAAAGAAAGAAGCCATAGACAATATGTAAAGGAATGGGGAGCACAGGGTGTAAAATCTGACTTACGAAGCCAGGCAGCCTTCCACGGACCTTAGTCACTGAGAAGTGCTCACAGTTGCTTACCTCATTCATCCCCTTCATATTGTGCAGTCAAGACCAATAGGAGGGGCTGGGGTGATAGCATTGTGGTATAAGTGCCTGCCTGGCAAGTTTAAGGTCCTGAGTTCAAGCCTGGAACCCCACGAGTGCTGTAGTGGGCATGGTGGTCCACGCCTGTTATCCTGGCACTAGGGAGGCTGAGACAGGATGGTCACTATGAGTCCAAACTGCACAGCAAGACCCTGTATAAAAATGGGAATATATTCAATTCTTTCACTGTGCTTTACTTTCTCAACATCCTGAATCATACATACTCTTCCTGCCATCTAGGCTGCCTTCTGTCTTTTTGTTTAGTTCCCTTCCACTTATCCTTGTGGTAGAATTTAAATTTCCTTCACTAACGCTTAACCGCACTATATTCTGCTGTAATGCAGTTTTGCATAAGTTTCTCACTCCTCACCTCCCCACAGGCTACTGGAGCAAAGGCATGAGACATTGCTCCTATTTTTGTAATAACTACCATGCTCCTGCCAATGAATGGATGCTAAAGTCCGCTTGTCAGTATAAAAACTTAGTATCTGTGATATCCTTTGCTCTACTGCCTAACTACAGAAGAAACCCACAGTACTGGCTCTGCTGGTTGTGTCTGAAAGTATACAGGCCATGTTTTCAAAAAATTTTCCATTCCCAGAAGTAGATTTTGATATGAAGGCTGGGAAAGGAGAAACTGAATTTAATTCAAAACACATTTTCTGAAGAAAACAAGCCGGTAACCTGAGAGAACCATACGACTTTGTGGAAAGCTGTGGCCACTTAGACCATGCACAGAGTAGCTAATTGTAGTAAAAGGATCTGAAATGTAGACTGGTAAGTAAATAAACGTTGGTACCCTAACAAGGAGGGCCTGTCCATCTGTCTTAGTTACTTTGTACTTGATGCTGGGACAAATACCCGACACTCAAAGTGAAGGAAGGAAAGGTTTATTTAGCTCATAGTTACTGGAAGTTTCAGTCCATACTCAGCTGGATCCATGAAAGAGAGGCACAATGCAGAAGCCATCAGTTCATGGTGGCAGAACAGCACCAAAATGGTGACAGAGGCAACCAACCAATCATGGCAGCAGAGTAATAGCGCTAGTCTGTTTCTCTCTCTCTTTATATTACATTCAGGCTCTCTGCCTCAGCCTATCTGCCTTAGGTCACACCCATAATCCCAGAAGTACTCAGACACATAATTCTATCAGTACTAAAACACATAATCCCAGTGGATCATGATTCAAGTCTCAAGATCATGATAGAAGTCCCTGCCTCACAATTGCATGAGGCTATGGGGGGACAACTAGACATAAACCATAACATTCTGCCCCTGGGACCCCAAAGTCTCATACACATCCCTTTGTGCAAAAGACATTTAAGTCCATCTGGAAGAGTTGCCAAAGTCCCAACAGTTTCAGCATTGCTGCAAAGTCCAAGTCCCAAGTCTCTTCCAAGATCCAAGGCAAACTCTCAACAGTGAGCCCCTGCATAAAAGAAAAGTTGAACATATCCAACATTCAAAGGCACAAGATAAACATTATCAATCCAAAAGTAGCAAACAACAGGATAATACAAAACACTGGGACCAACACGTGTCCAAAATCCAGCAGGGTAAACATTAAATCCTGTATTTCTAACTGGAGCATCCGAAGCAGTCTGCGCTGAATTGTGGGCTCCAAAGGCCTTACATGGCTCAGCCCCTACAACACTCTTGGTAGTGGTTTCCATGGCTTCTCTCTTAGGCTGGCTTTGCTCACTCTTTGCACGGTCCACATTCCTGGCTTTACCAAACTTCTGGAGTTTTCACTGAATAGGCTTCTCATACACAGCTTTACACACTGCCCTCTCTGGGGCACACTGCCTGGCCTCCCAGGCCTTCTCTAATCTAGGTGGAAGCCTTCTTAACCTAACAACTCCATGCTTGTGAACCTAGCACTCTGGAGGCTGAAGCACGTCAAGGCCAGCCTAGGCTACAGAGTGAATTGAAGGCCAGCCTGAACTGCATAGTGAGACCATGCATAGTGAGACCATGTCTTAAAAAGACAAAATAATAATAATAAATAATAATAAACAATATGGTCTAGCCATTTAAAAGGAAGTATATTGAAATGCAAAAAACCAGGTTGCTACACTGAACATGGATAAATCTTACAGAAATAAAATTGAGTGAAACAAACAGATATAAAGAAAGCTATAATGTTCTATTCCTTTACATAAAATTCAAAACCACAGTGAAAGTCCTGAAAGGTGGAACGCTGGTTACTACTTTGTGGGGAAATTGATGAGAAAAAAAGGCAAAAAGAAAACTCTTGGCTTCTGCAAATTACTTATATTTTGAACTAAATGTCAATTATAATTGATATTTACCAAACTTATTAAAATTTCACCAAACTATATATTTAAGATTTGTGTCTTCTACTATATATCATAATTGAATTAAAATGCTTACAGGACACATCTCAATTCTAAAAATGTAGGCAGCTCACACAAAAATAACACACGGAGGGCTGGCCAAATAGCTCAGCAGATTAAAGTGCTTGCTTAGGTAGAGCACAGTGGCCAGGGTTTCATCCCTGGCATGCTGGCCTGTCCCCGCCCCCAGGGTGCACTGAGATGGCATTGAGATATATACATACATATCACAGAGAAAAGAAAGAAAAACCATAATATAAGATAGAGAGAGAGCTCAGAAAACAGCAAGAGAATTAAAAACAGTTATTAAACATAGAGAAATAAAAGTAAAGTTAGCAACCATGCTAATATTGTGGAGGAAATTATCTTGTTATAAAATCCAAAATCCAAATTCATAGTCTTGCATGAGAATGAAGAAGCAAAAAGGATGCCACATTCAAGTGATATAATAAAAACAAAGCAAGACCATAATGTTAGGAATAAAGGGTGTACAAATATAATATATGCAATAATAAAACCATAACTGTGATATAAAAATGTTATAGAAACATTGCATAAAATTGATTGTGAAGACATACTGTACTACCTTTGACATATTAGGCAACAAGTGCTATCACCCAACTTATTTTCCTCTCTCACTTTTCTTTCTCTATAAAAAGAAAGATGTTTTTCAGCTAAGTAGGCATAACATGGGTCGGCAAAATAGCTCAGTGGTCTAATGTGCCTGCCTAGGCAAGTTTAGGAAACTGCAGGGACTGTGGTTCAATCTCTGGCACCACATGCTGCACTAGCCCCACTCCCAGGGCAGGCTGAGCCAGAGATAACATAAATAAATAAATAATGTTTAAAAAAAAAACATAACATATGTCCATGTCTTAGCTAGTTCAAGAGCATAATCACAAAAGATGATCAAAGTAGACAGTGAATGATAAATTGAGTTTTTCTTTGTACTAAAAAAACCCCACCATTAGATGCTCACGAAGTACACCTCCTCTTACTTTAAATACACGAATCACATCTTTTTTTCTTTTTCTTTTTCCTTTTTTTTTTTTGGTGGTACAGAGTCCAGAGTCTCACTAGACAGCTTAGAGCAGTGGTTCTCAACATTTCTAATTCTGTAACCCCGCAATACAGTTCCTCATGTTGTGGTGACCCCAAACCAAAAAATAATTTTGGTGGCTACTTCAAAACTGTAATTCCAAGTAAATAACATTTTCCAATGGCTTTAGTCGACCCCTGTGTTTTGGTCATTGGACCCCCAACCAGGGTCGAGACCCACAGGTTAAGAACCACTGGCTTAGAGTCATAGTGGTCCTCCTGTTTTCAGCCTCCCCAGCACTGGGATCACAGGTGTGCACCACCACGCCCAGACTTGGTTGATGAGTCAGTGCACCTGGGGGCAGGACTGGCATCTCATGTGGTACCGGGTATCAAACCCTGGTCCCTGTGCTTGCCTAAGAAAGCACTTAATCCACTGAGCTGTCTTGCAGGCCCTATCATATCATTCTTGCCACTTTCTGGAAGTAGCAGTTATGGAAGCACTCTTTTTCACAAATGTCTTTAGAATTTGTGTTTTAAAAAGTATATAGTGAATCTTGCTATGGCATACCATGTAACAATGGAAGGGTGGACTGGAAAAATATTCCAGTGTATTCTCATCAAACTCATTCCACGGAGTGGGCACCAGGCAACTTCTGGCTCTTCCCCAGAGTCAAACTAACTGTGTGGAAGAAACATTTTCAATTGATTCAGGACGTGGAGTACCACTGAAGATACAAAAGAGTCTGCTTGAAGTGAGAAGGAATATTTTGAGAGGGATTCATCACAATATATCTTTTCCTACCAGCATTTCTTTTTATTTTTATTTATATATTTATTTTTGTCTTTTTGAGACAGGGTCTCACTATGCAGTTCAGGCTGGCCTTGAGCTCACTTTTGTAGCCCAGGCTGGTCTCAAACTCGCACCGATCCTCCGTCCTCAGCCTCCCGAGTGCTGGGATTACAGGCGTGCACCACCACGCCAGGTTCCAGCATTTCTTTTCAAGTTAGCGTTCACCATAACAGGGTTGGCTCTACGTATTGAGCTCAGTGGTCACTCAACTAAGGTTCTGAGCACTGCCACCTTTCCTGCGTCTTTGTTGGGACAGTCTGTCCACTGAGAAGTCCTTAAAGCAATTTGTGGGAATCATTTTTACTGACCAATCACCCTTAAAACAACTCAGGAAGGGGAGAAGGGGGAAGGACATTTCTGGATTCAGTGCTTCAGCTTAAAGTTGAAAAGTGAATTCAAGTGAATGAATACTGCAAGGTATCTAATACTTTAGCGCATAATGTACTCTATGAATATGCCAGATACTTTCCAGCTACTCCATGAGACCCTCTCAGACTTCACATTCATGTCCACCCTTTCCTTTTTCCCCAGGAGTTGACTTTTAGGGACCTTTCTGGCTTCCCAGGAATGTGGCCAATACAGCATGCGATCCTCAGAGATTGGAAGTGGGTAGAGAGTGAGATCCGGGTGTGTGTTCCCTCCCTGCGCTGCTGGAAGCTGCACAGGCTGGCCGCTGCTCTTTTCAGGCCTGTCATAAGGTCAGGAGGGACAGCAGCAGGGGCATAAGCTAAGCACTTGTTCTGCCTGTGTCAGCACTACGTAAGGAAAGTCTGGGTGAGATGCAACTCCTCTTAAGCTAGGGCAGCCTGAGGTACAAACGGGAGATGTTGGAAGTAGGGTTATACACAGTGACACTTCAGTTGTAGAACTTGAGTTGCTTCAAACATGTTCAGACATCAAAAAGCCCAAGAACTAAGCACATTTTTTTCTCATAAGAAATTATGGAAAACCAGAGAACTGGTTCTAAGGCCCCAAAATTACACGTATAAATTCATTTTTTAGGACTTTAACAAATTTTGCAATGATTTCACGCTTAATCCTTATTGCGTTTCTCATGGTTTTCCTCTTAGCTTTATTGCTGGGATCACTAACTTTCTTGGCAGCTGTGGCTATAGTATTTTACACAAGTAAAGCATATTCAAAGCACGATGATGAATGCTTTGACGTATGAATGCCGCACCATGCGTCACTGGGGGAAGAGCGGCACTTAGACGGCATTGCTACCCCTTGTGTCCACAGGAAAATAGAGCATGAGATTTTTTGGCGGGGGTTGGTTCGACTAGAGAGCAGAGTTACAAACACTGAAAAGATGTTATTTTCTTTCAAATTTTGCTATTTGGATAGTGGAGAGTTTAAGTTTGGAGCTATTTGAAAATCAAGGTACCACTGTATTTGGATAGGCAAGCCAATATATATTGATATATTAGAAACATAGGTATTTTAAAAATGTACTATGAGAAATTAGCAGCCAGTCATGGGCGCTGTCCATGTACATGACCTACTAGAAGTTTATGCTATATACTATCCCCAAACTGTTAGAAGTTCTGGTCATACATTTGCCATTCCAATATTTATGTTATGTTTTATTTTTAGTAATTCCTTACTACCATGGAAACTTTTTCTTAGGTGATATGTTTGTATACATTCACCTATTGCAATACTATGTGAGTACTCTGAATGGATTACGGATTTGTACATACGATATACAACATTCTGGCCTGTAAGTTGGACTCACGGTTTGATTTGAATTTTGGGATATTTTCTTGAAATATTTAATTTAATTTTAATTAATTAATATTTAATTAATTTTCTGAATATTACTTAATTATACTTTTGGTTTTGTGATTCATACTGTATCTCTGACTTACGATCTATTTAGAAGACATGGTGTGATATGTCTTTCTCTTAGCTCATTGAGAATGAAAGTTTGTACTAATATTGTTTAGAGAAATCAGGTCTTCTCATAGTAGTGGAATAACCACTATGAAGACCAAAATATGGTATTAATTATTGTAACCATTCTACTAACTTGTTTTGAAACTATTTTATTGCTATTTTACCTCTTTTTTTTCTCAAAATGAGTAACACACACACACACACCTTAAAAAAAAAAAAAAAAGAAATTAGCAGCCAATGTTGGCTGTGCATACCTGCAATTCCAGAGCCCCTTTTTTAATTACATAAAAATAAATTAAAACAGACTGGGAATGTAGCTCACTGTGAATGTGTTCAGTTCAACCCATAGTACAGAAAGAGAGAGAGAGGGGGAGAGGGTGGGAGAAAGAGAGAGAGGGAGAGGGAGGGAGAGACAGAGAGAGACAGACAGACAGAGAGAAAGAGAGAGAGACAGAGACAGAGAGAGAGATTCCCAACTGGAGACCCAGCAGGGTCAATGCTGTGACACCTGGCAAGTGGACTGGGAGAGCAGATGCTGTAAAATCCAGCTGGAAGGGTTGGCAAGACAGTGCAGTGGACTGAAGAACCTGCTCAGGTGGGCTAAGGCCCGCAGACACGTGGACCGTGGCTGGACCACCAGCATCACATGCCATGCCAGCCCTGCCCTCAGGGCCCGCTGAGCCAGCCAGAGTCCGGGCATGGTAATGCATGCCTGTAATCCCCTTGCTGAGGAGGCTGAAAACAAGAGGATCACCATGAGTCTGAATTGCATAATGAGACCCTGTAACAACCAAATCCATTAAAAAAAATAATAAATAAATTTTAAGATGTCCAGTTGTAATGCAATGTGAAGGTAGGAGAAGACCAATATTATAGCTCAAAAACAGGCAGCAAGAGGAAGAATGGTGTCACAACCCTTTATTGGGTTCCTTTATGCAATGATTGAGAAAGCGTCACTCACATCAGAGAGGGAATTGGCTGATGGTGGCCTTAGTCTGCCCAATCAAATGCTTATCTCATCTAGAAACGCCCCATGGGAATATCCAGAGTACTGTCCTTTTTGTTTGTCTGTTTGTTGTTGTTGTTTGTATTTTAGGGAAGGGCCTACAGGGTGTTCAGGGTCTCACTACTAGATCAGATTCATAGTTAGCCACCTGTTAACAGCCTCCGAAAAGCTGGGATTACAGGCACGTGCCACCACAGCCAGTCTCATTTGCCATCTCAGCCTGCCCCAGGGGTGGGACCAGCATGGCAGCAGAATGATATTTAACCAGATATCTGGCTATGCCAATGTGGCCCAGGCAGGTTGTCACATGTACCCAAATGCTGACATTTGCATACATGCCATTCAAAGTACTCTGGCCCATCATTTTACCTAATCCCCTACTGTAAGTCAAATCTGTAGATTGCAGGTGGGACCCAGCACCTGGATGCTCAGGTGTAGTAAATGCTTACGTCCCAAAGCCCTTCTTTATTCATCACTCTTGGTAGAATTTTTGGCAAGAAGGCTCACAAAGAGAAAGAGCTCTCTGTCACATTTTCCTCCTTCCCAGGTGACTGAACCTCCTGCAAGTGGTTTCCCAGCCACTCAAGAGCTCTCTGCTTACAGAGTAAATTATTTCCAATTTGTCCAGTGTTGATGATTTTAATCAATTCATTAAAGACCCTTGAGAACACATGGCTCTTCTACCACATTGTTTAAAACTTGCCAAGAGAAAACATGTAACAAACCCGACAAGAATAAAGGAGGTTACAGTGTGGGTGTATTTCCCCAACTGGACAGAGTGAAGTCATTTGGAAATTAAAAAAAAAAAAAATACACATCCAGGAGTCTGGGAGTTGAGAAGGGAAGTTTTATGTAATTCTGACCAGTTGATGTCACCTAGTCTGCTCTCTGACTGGCCTGGGAGGCCAGGGGAAAGGGGAGGGAGAGGGGGGAGGGGAAGCGGATGGCAGAAAAGCCAGGCCTTCTCCTTTGCATGAGAATCAGTCTCCTGTGTGCAGGGGGAGGTCAGGGAGAACAAACGGTTGTGTCTAAGCCAGAGCCAAGGCCATTTCTCTGCAGGGACAGTTCCAGAATCCCTGAGAGAGACCCACCGAGAGTGTGAACCTCTGTTACCCTTCTGGGCCCCTCCTCCCAGAGCGTTCTGGGCTTTGGATGGCTGCCCAAGCCCACCCACAGCAGTGGTGACGCCTTGCAGGCTTCCAGCTCTTCTGTGTGCAGGAATGGGAGGGTCGGGGCCACTGACACACACCGGCATCCTGCAGCGTATTATTTCCTGCCTGTCCTGGCTCCCTTCCAACACCCAACATGACAGGTGGATGAGGTTCACAAGAAAGCTCAGCACCGGGGCCAGTTTTCCAGGAATGCTGCTAACTAGATTCACAGACCAAGCCAACTTCCCTAACCCTGGGCTGAGCAGGGAGGTAGCTTAGCAGGATAGGACTGAATTCCCCACCCCCTCAGTCTCCAACCTGAATTCTGTGGTTTTGTTCAGCTGCTAAAACCAAATCCTTACTCAGACTGCAGCCTTCAAAGACTTCCAAAACCCATGCACGGAACAAAGGCAATTAAATCACGCTTTCCTTCCCAAACTCATGGCCCAAGTATGAAAGGAAAGGAGCCGGAACGCCTTAACCTGCTCCACCAAGAAGTCTCAGGATGATTTAGCAGTCTGATGTGAAGGAGATAGGGTAAAGCAAACAAGATCGCAGCAATCCAGAATGACTTTGTCCAATTAAATTCTTTTTTTTTTCTTTTTTTGGTCTTTTTTGAGACAGGGTCTCACTATGCAGTTGAGGCTGGCCTTGAGCTCACTTTTGTAGCCCAGGCTGGTCTCAAACTCACACTGATCCTCCTGCCTCAGCCTACTGAGTCTTTTTTTTTTTTTTTTTTTTTTTTTTTTTTTTTTTTTTTTTTTTTTTTTTTTTTTTTTTTTTTTTTTTTTTTTTTTTTTTTTTTTTTTTTTTTTTTTTTTTTTTTTTTTTTTTTTTTTTAAGAATTCTTTCTTTCTTTATTTTTTTCTTGTTTCAGAACTTTTGCTTGTTTATTCGTTCATTTTCATGGCCGGCTCAGCCTGCCCTGAGGGCAGGGCTGGCACAGCATGTGGTACCGGGGATCGAACTGCGGTCCCTGCAGCTGCCCAAGCTTTCCTAAGCAGGCGTTTTAGGCCACTGAGCCATCCTGCCTGGCCGCAGTCCGATTACATTCTGAGAGAGAGAGGAAAAAATCATTCCATGTGAACAAAGTGTGGAGATTATAAATACATCTAATCTTCAATATGCTTATAACTTTTCTCCCCAAAGAAAACCTTGAGTTAACGGGACAAATAGATATGAAAATACTTCTTGCTTATTGCCCAAGGCTGAGCAGTTTAAAACAAACTGAAAACTATCATAGACTGTATGATCCATACAGTAAGCGTTTGCTGCCTACCTAATCTGGGCTTTCCTCGGTACTGCGAAGGAAAGGAGGACGGAAGGGAAGTCAGAAGTAACTGTAAATCTCTGTCTCCTGGAATGCTCAGGCAAGCAAGAAAGAGGAGCATGGGAGTGGATATATCGTATAAGAACTTGTTCACTAGCAGCTGAGGCAGAGATGTGTACAGATAGGGCGGTGGTGATGCAGAGGAAAGAGACAGGAAAAGACCTCAGTGCTTGGGAAGTGAGAGTTGTGATCTTTCCAGTTGCGAAAAAGCACAGCCAGAAAGTGATACTGGAAGTGAAGCTACCAGCGGAATGGACGGTTGGGGTAATGATTTGGAGCAAAAGTGAACCCATAAGCCAAATGCAGCCTTTATCTCGGGCTCTCACTGGTCGTGAAGTAATCATTTACCACTTCCCAATATAATCTCAAGCACTGAGTGGTAGGCATCTTTGAGAGTCCTTAGAATATACTTCCAAGAGTCAGTCAGCATGGCTGTGAAAGGAGCTGGCTTCACACATCACAAATATGGTAACTGACAAATATTGGGGGATAACCTTATTAAGGGTGTCTTAGTTACCCTTCTCTCATTGCTCCGACAAATACCTGACACTCAAAATGAGGGAAGGAAAGGTTTGTTTAGCTCACAGCTACTGGAGATTTCAGTCCCTATTCAGCTGGCTCCAAGGCAGAGAGGCACATGGTGGGCAAAGAGCAAGAACAGGGAGAGAGCTAGCAGCAGCTCAAGCAGCTAACTCCTCTGCCTCCCTTACATTGAAATGCAAATCACTTGCCCCAGGGGAGGTGCAGCACCCATTTTCATAATAACCAATTACAAATTCCAGAAGCCACCCCATGACTGCATGAGGCTTTGGGGGGACACCTAGACACAACCCATAACAAAGGGTAACCTTAATACATGATCAAATGATGAGGAAAAATATGCAAATCAAGTTTCTCCTTCTGAATACAATCGGTATGCAAAATATACTTAAGGTATCATGTAAGCATAAGAAATGACAAGATATGAAAGAACATGGGAGCACTAGGCGTAGCTAGTGTCCAGTGTTGGGGGTGGGGCGGGGAGGGTACCCATAAGCCATAGCGTCGCAAAATTAGAATCACCTCTGAGGAAGGCAGTAATGTGGGATCTCCTGCCCAGGCCACAGCTGCGCAGTCTCTGGAGTATGCATCCATCAATAAAAATGCAGATCAGGGCTGGGGAGATAGCTCTGTGGCACAAGTGCCTCCCTGGCAAGTGCAAGGTCGTGAGTTTGAACCCTAGTCCCACAAAAAAAAAAAAAAAAAAAAAATGCAGACCTACATTCCAAATATGCCCACCCTTCATTGTTAATTTTATGGTGGGTCCATATAGGAAAGTAATTATTTTCATTTCACATTTAAGGAAAATATTAGTCAAAAAAAAACCCGAATGCTAACACAGGAGGCTCTCAGCATCTGCAGGCTCTGTATCTGGGAATTTAAGCAATTGTGACTTAAAAATATTTTTAAAACTTTTTTCTGTACTAAACACATGAAAATATTGTTCTTATAATTAATTTTTAAACAATATAGTACAGCAATATTTACATTGCATCTACACTGTATTAGGCATTGCAAGTTATTCAGAGATGGGTGATTTGTAATACACAGGACAATGTGTTTCGCTTTATTTTTGGGGGAGTATGAACTTTGTTGAACTTATCCACCAGAGTGGAAAAATATCTGTCTCCCATCCAAGTACTAACCAGGCCCGACCCTGCTTAGCTTCTGAGATCAGACGAGATCGGGCACGTTCAGGGTGGTATGGCCGTAGACTGGAAAAATATCTGTACAAAACCAAATGCTTGTTACTATAACTTCTGCATCACAATTAAAATCCAAACAGTTTTAAAAACAGTCAACTCAGTCAAAACCCACTACTTCCGAATCAATAGCTTCTTTGAAGCCACAGTAACACTTAAATATGTTTAAGACTCCAATGCAGAAATTTGGTTCGTTGGAAAGATAATTAAACTTCCACCTTGGCTGGTGAGACAGCTCAGCAATGTAAAGCACATGCTTAGGCAAGCTTAGGCAACCTCAGGGACCGCAGTTCAGTCCTTAGCACCACATGCTGCGCCAGCCCCACTTCCCCCACAGCAGGCTGAGCCAGCCATAACATAAGTAAATAAAAGTTTTGGGGGCCAGGGAAATAGCTCAGTAGAGTAAGTACTTGTTTGGCAAGCTCAGGGACTTGAGTACAAACCCCAGTCCCAGAGAGAAAGGAAGGAAGAAAGAAAGAAAGAAAGAAATAAAATACTTTAGAAAAATAAATAATCAATTTCCACCCTGTTAAAATTACAAAAAGGCTAAACTGTGTTTTTTGCAGAGACACAGCCCACTGGAGTCACCACCACTGGACAGCTGTTAAACAGTATGAGAGTCCCGAGATAATCGGGAATCCAGACTGTCCTTTCCACAGCCTCCTGTTGTCCTTTCTTCCCAGTCAGAGACTTGTGGCTCTGTGGGCTGACGCCACCTCCCACAGTTGTAGGCTTGGTGAGCGGGAGGGCAATTCTTCATCCCCACGAATGGCACTCTGCGAGAGCCCAGGGGTCACGTGCTTTACTTTTAGGTTTTTGGATGCATTTCCTACCAGTTCAGGCACCTCCGCTGTGAGGTGCTGCGGCATGGTCATCTCGGACTTCAGGGGTCGATGGATGCAGCCCCCGGGGAACTGCAGGCTGGTCCTCTGCGAGTGGGGAACTGGCTTTGTCGTGGCCTTTCTGTAGTCCTTACCGGCCCTCCTCCAGGCATTTCCCACTCCGCTTAGACGCAAGCACGGACACAGTGAATAGACAGGTTCGATGCCCAGGGACGCCCACTACTGTTCCTCCGCTGCACCGCGATTCAAACTGCCGAGAATAAGCACTATTTTATATAAGGGAAGTGAGCAGCCATAGGTTTTGCTTTTCATGGGCTCCTGGAACAAATGCGCCGGAGAGGCGGGCGACTGCTTGCATTCTTCGTGCACCCCAAAGGGTGTCTTGTATAGCCTCAATCTGGTAGGATTAGAAAACTTGGTGACAATGACGGCGTGTTTATTACTCTGTCGAACTCTACCTGCAGCCTAGAAGAATGACTGGAATGGAACCCTGAGGCTTTCCAGCCTGTGAAGCTCGGCTGGACAGCTTTCAGGATCAGCACAGCCCCAGTGGGTCCACGGAGGTGAGCAGTTATCATCAATAGCTACTAACACTCCAGGTAGACAACCAGACGTGCAGTGCCCCCAGATGGAAGTATGGATACTTCACATCATCTATACCCTTGCCAAAAAAATTAAATTACAATCTCACCAAGCTTGTGCATTTAACAGATGGTAGGGCAAAATACATCATGCAATCATTAATAAATAAGAAAATGACATGCACTGCACTTCAAAGTTAATGATCCATGAGCTGGGCACGGTGATGCACGCCTATAATCTCAGCACTCAGGAGGCTGAGGCACGAGGATTGGTGCGAGTTCGAGACCAGCCTGGGCTACAAAAGTGAGATCAAGGCCAGCCTCAACTGCATAGCGAGACCTTGTCTCAAAAAGACAAAAAAAAAAAAAAAAAAAAAAAAAAAAAAAAAAAAAAACAAAAAAAAAAAAACCCAAAGTTAATATCCTTAATAAATTAAAGGAAATACAAAGTTCCAAAGGACATAGCAGGTGCTACTACAAGGATACAAGTAGTGATACATAGACTACGGCAAACTCTGTAGGGCAAGTGACCCAGCTTCTTGAATAGTATAGCTGGGCAGGAAGATGGCATTACAGTAAGAGAGACAAGAACTGCAACTGCCAGTTCTTTTGAAAGCAATTATCTGGTTGTTTGTTTGTTTGCTTTTTGTATTATGACCAGCTCAGCCTGCTCTGGGGGTGGGGGTGGGGCAGCATGTGGTGCCAGGGAATGAATCGAGGTTCCTATGGCTGCCTAAGCTTTCCTAAGCAAGCGCTCAGACTGCTGAACCATCTTGCCGGCCCTATTATTTGGTTTTTGATTCAAGAAATTGTGAGGAAATTGCACAGAGAGATGAGTAGAGGTACTGACACTATGCTCTATATTTAAAAAAACAAGCTGGAGGGGGTAGGAATTTGGATTTGAATTTTTCACCAAAAAAGAAAGGCAAATATTTGGGTATATAAATATATGTACTTTCATTTGAATATTATACAATGTGTGCATTATTAGAATATCACATGCTCCCTCATGTAAATGTTTGTGAACAGCTTATAAAGTAATTCTTTTTCCTTTTTTATTGTTTAAATTTAAAACAAATTATATTACATATTTTCATCATCAGATCAGTTTAGATTAATACATATAGGTATATAAGCTTGATCAAACAATTAAACATTAACCCTTCTAAATCAACATTATTATTATTATTTTTTCTTTTCCCCTTTCTTTTCTTTGAAAGTTGACATATTTCATATTGTCCTCACAATCATTCTACAGAGTACAGTGTGTGGGCATGACCCACCTCCCTATTGATGTTGCTGAGAAAAAAAAAAAAAAAAAAG
>PVJA010009400.1:0-60861 GCA_004027025.1 Myocastor coypus
ACCCCTGAATACACATCCATCCAGAGCTGTGTCATCCTGTCACAAGGGAACAACTTTCCGCCTGGCTTGTCTTTCATTATAGCTGATGCATAGCTGGAGTGACTTAGTCCACCCCACTTCCTTACTCTCCGTGTTGCTTCTCTTGTATAGGGAGTGACTGTCATCTGTTTGCCAAGCTAGCACCTCCCTAGAGGACCTAAGACTGCATGGGTCATTCAGAAAACAAAAGCAGAGTCTCCTCATTCTTTCTGGGGATTCTGCATAGGAAATAATCAGAAGTCAGTAAGCATTTACTTTGAGAAGTTACTTGGAAATAAGGAGAACTACTATGGTCATTTCAGACATCACTGAACAGCACATAAAAGCAGGACATATCTGTGAACAGATGCCAAGATAGAGATAAAGACTGCAATATAAATGTCCCAGGTTCATACTAAGCCTGACTTTCTGCATCAGGAGCACATTTCTGGCTGATTCTCTTGTCTGCTAGAATGGCCACTGTCACCCCAAGAGGATTTTGTAGAGGATGTTTGAAGCCAGTTACAAAAGAAACAAACAATATCAACCACAAGCATGATTTGCTTCAGTATTTTCCCAACATAAATGTAGTCACACTTCCTGCTGCTACTGTACATTAAGTACTTATAGTGTGACAAAATCAGCACTGTATAATTTTACTTTTATACAAACCCCATGAGGCAGACACCCTTGTTAGACCTACTTGTACAATGAGAAACTAGGGGCTGATTAAGGAGACTTCCAAAGTGACTTAACTAGGACTTAGTGCAGCAAGACTCATGTTTACCACACCTGGGCCTGAGGCCCACTCTCAAACACTTACTGCTTCACCATCAGCTACCAGCACAAACACTGGGCCATCTCATTCTCCGTGTCTCATGGCCCGTCCCTTTCATGACTGAATCCAGCAACGAAAGGATCAACCATCTCTGTCTCTTTCTCTACCTGCACTTGTCACTATCCTCCTTTCTGCTATTTTCCCCTTTATTTGCCTCTCCTTCCACCTAAATCCATTGTCTTATGGTCTCTCTAATTCTTATTACCCAAATTATTTTATAGTGAGTGATATCTTTTCCTTCCCTGTGTGCATGCGCATGTGCTCACGTGTGTGTCTGTGTGCATGTGTGCATGTGTGTGCGTGCACACACACACACACACACAGACACACACACCCCACTCACAATTCACAGACCTTAGCAATACCACCATATTAAAAATAATTGATAAAAATGCAGGTAGCTGCCTAGCAGAAAAGATTTACTTTACGATACATAAATACTCTATGTCTAGAATATAGGCTTGTACCCATTCTTATGTCTAGTGTATGGGATGAATTAAACCACAATAAGATACCATTGTGCATTCAACAGACCATGCAAAAATTGTCACCTGTTGGTGAGGAGATAGAAAATCTAACTTCCATACATTGCTAATGAGGGAGCGGGAGTAAAACAGTACCTAGCTTTGAAAAGTTCTTGGGCAGAAAAAAAATATGCCTATGACTCAGAAGCTCTGTTCCTAGGAATATACTCTAGAGAAATGAGAAATTAGTACATATATTCATGAAAAGGTTTATATAAGAAACAAACAACAAGCCGGGCGTGGTGGCTCACGCCTGTAATCCCAGCACTCGGGAGGCTGAGGCAGGAGGATTGGTGCGAGTTCGAGACCAGCCTGGGCTACAAAAGTGAGCTCAGGACCAGCCTCAACTGCATAGCGAGACCCTGTCTCAAAAAAAAAAAAAAAAAAAAAAAGAAACAAACAACAGCTTTATTCATATCTGCAAACTAGAAGAAGCTCCAATGTACATTAGTCAAAAGGACAATATGAATAAATAAGGTATGGTGCAGTGTAATATTATGAAATATTATACTATATGAAAAAAGCAAACTGAAAGATATAAACCCCCAAATGGATGAATATTTCAAAGTTTGTGATAGAAGCCAGACATAAAGAATACAATAATATTATTCCATCTATATAACGTTCAAGAAGAGGCAAAGCTAATATTTATTGAAGCATGATGATTATATGAGCATATAAATGTCTAAAAATTAATCAAGATGTATACTTAAATTTTACATATTTTACTGCATGTAAACTATACTTTAAGAAAAGATTTTTTTAAAAGATAAATGGTGCTATTAAGGGGGAAAGCATTGGGAATTATGATGCTTTTTATTATGTTTTTTGTCCAATTTGTAACATTTCAAGCCATCAGTCCGCCTTTCTCCCACATGAAGGAGAGTTAATAAATAACCAAGAAGCATCAATCATCTTTCTCTATATGGAAAGCCAATGAATGAATGAGTTCAAGATTGTCACCATCCCAGGTCTTAACAAATCTCTACTATACCCACCTAAATTTTTTAAAGATAGCTGAGGCACAACAAATACAATTAATAGCATAGGCATATTAGAAGGAAACTGTTAAAACATACATTTGAAAACATTCACATTGTTTAGAAGTGATTCAAAGTAGACTCATGGAAGAAGGAGTAACTAAAACCCCGGTTGAACACAGTCTGCTGAACAGGGTAATTCATGGGGAAGGTAGTAGCTGTCATCCGTAATGCTCATTGTTGCAAACTAAAGTTGCTTTCAGGCGCAATTATTCCCAGGACCATAACATGGACTTCTATCAGGTTAGAACAGTCTTTAGGCTCATTGCCTCAGACATGACAGAGCAATTGGGTCTACTCAGATAAAATAGACCTAACTTGATATAACAGAAGAAATAGCAAATGCTATGATGTGGAAAAAAAAAAAAAAAAAAAAGGGAAATAATTCCAGTTGTATTAAAAGTCCCCTTTGCCATAAGAGTTGTAATTTCTAATGTCTCACTGTAGGTTGACCATGGATGGGACACAAGGATACACTTACCTTTATTAATGCTTTATTAATGGGAACTGAGCCATGATTAACCTAACTGAAGCATACATTTCTGACCAGTCTTTTCTTAGTAGATGTGAAGGAATGAACTTTCTTCATAAATAGCAATGACCAGAAAAAATAACCTCTATTTTTCTTCAAAATGTAGACATTCAAGAAACTTATTCTCTTGAGTTTCATATTACTCGACGTTTGTCATAAATTAGTTTCTATTGCTAATGTAATAGAAGTTATGTGAATATATCCTCAGCCTTTGTTTCTTGTTGTCGGACATTCTTGTCTACGATTTCTCTTGGCTGCTTTTTAACAAAAAAGTGATCCTTGTGTCATCTTTATAAAAGACAACATAATTTTCATAATACTAAATAAAGGTATAAATAACAGTATTTCTTACAGTCAGTCCTTAAATTCTTGACCAAGAGACATACAAATTTGGAAACAACACATGACAGAATTCCAAATTATGTAGTTCCTTCACACTTGGAGATTTTGTTTTAACAATGTATTCAAATGTAAATGAACAAACATGTCCATTACCTGAGATTTTATTTATACATATGATCATGATCATATATGGCATCCTTTCCTTTTAAAAGCATATGACCTTGAAGTGAGAAATCAAGCTTTCAAACTTTAATTCAATATATAGGAATTTAAAATGATTTCTTTAAATGTTGTCATGATAACTTCTTTCTCAAATGTGAAGAAGAAACAGGTGAACAGGTATGCAGAAAAGAGCTCATTAAAACTCTAACTGTTGAATTTTTTTAAAATCTTTTTTTTGTTTTATGGCCGGCTCAGCCTGCCCTGGGGGTAGGGCTGGTGCAGCATGTGGTACTGGGGATCGAACCTCAATCCCTGTAGTTGCCTAAGCTTGCCTAAGCAGGCACTTTAGACATCTCGCCAGCCCTTTGTCTTGTTATTTCTTTCTTTCTTTCTTTCTTTCTTTCTTTCTTTCTTTATTGTATTTTAGGTGTTCTACACGGTGTTCATGGTCTCACTACTAGATCAGACTCCTAGTGATACACCTGTTTACAGCCTCCCAAGAGTTGGAATTAAGGGCACGAGCCACCACACCCAGTCTCAATTGCCTGCTCAGTGCTCTGTGTGCCCGAGGGTGGGGCTGGCATGGCAGGCCCAGGGATCAAATCTATTAAAATCTTCTGAGCTATTTGCCTGGCTCTGAAAGTTGAGGACTTTCTTTCTTTCTTTCTTTCTTTCTTTTTACTTTTTCTTTTTTTTCTTTTTGGCTGCTTCAGGCTGCCTTAACAGTGGGCATGGTAAGGCTTGTGGGGCTGGGATCAAACTCCTATTCCCTGCGACTGACTGTTAACCTGAACAGGAACTTAAACAACTGAGCCAAGTTGTAGGTTCCATGACTGTTGAATTTTAAAAGGCCTTTAGGAAAACTGGTCTTTCACGCCTCTAAGAGCTCAGGTTTTAGAAGTGTCATTGCCACTGTAAGTGATCAGAGTGTCTTATTGTGCCTAATTATTTGTACAGACAATATGGTTCTTAGCTAATTATTGCTTTTCTCCTGGAAGTCTAGAAGTCAGATATGTGCTAAGCAGAGGATACTTCAGCGACAAGTTCCTCATAAAAACTCAAAGGGTTGGCTTCTTAGGAGGTTTCCCTCATAGGAGTTATCACCATGCAAATGCATCATGTGTGTTGTTACAAGACATTCCTGGAGGAGTTAAGCACATTCCATTTTGTTCCACTTGAAAAGAGACTCGTGGAAACTTGGGCTTGGTTTCCTCTAGATTTTGCCCATGTCATTTTTTCCTTTTACTGATTTTGCTTTGAATATAATTAGACAGATCATAGCCATGAAGTCAGTATTGGTTGAGCTCTGAGAGCTCTCTTGCAGATTGTTGAATCTAGTAGTGGTTGGGTGGTGCACTGCACAGCTAGGTAGCTGTATACAGTGTCAAGCAGTCACAGCTGCAGTGCTTACTGGATTAGGGGTGCATTAGAGGCAACATGTGGAGGAGGTGCATCACCAGAATGCGAGCTGAAAGGATTCTTCCCTACACTTTCTGGCTACCTGTAGCCAGCAGCTTTCTTCTGTTATTTTTTCCTACCTTGGAGCCAGCCAACTCTGAACTACAACCATGAGCCAAAATCAACTTCCCATTTAAACCCGGGGTGATGGGTAGTGCATTTCACCAACGAGGAATGTTACTAAGGCACTAGGGAAACTTGACATATGTCATTGTGATTCCTGCCCTCGACAGAGAGCAGAAGTCATGTCGATGCCAAAGATCAGGAGAGTCATTTCAGTGGAGCAATAATTTTCCAAGAATAATCAAATGAGGTTGGCACATGAAATTCCTACCTACCTTAGTATGAGACTAATGAGATATAGTATATCCTTTTAAGTATTGTACGTTGTTTTAAAAATTATTATTCTATTTTTACAGTATATATTTTATTAGTTTACATGTATTTTTTGCGATCCTGAGCCTTGTGGCATTTTCGTAGACACATAGAGCATATTTTGATCGTATTACTACCCCTTACACCCTTGACCATATTTTCCCTGACTTACTTCCTTTTGTCTAGTAGTGTCCCTTCTACTTTCATATCATCTTTTCTCCCTAGATTTTATATATTAAGAAAAACATGTGACATTTCACCTTTTGAATCTAGCTTACTTCCCTTAATACGATCCCCAGCTTCATCCATGTCCCTGTACATAATATACATACATACCATATATACTTTATCTATTAATCCACTAATGGGTACGCAGGCTGATTTTATACCTTCACTCCTATGAATGGTACCTCAATAAATATGGCTATGAAATATGTTCATAGTATACTGACTTTAATTCCTTCAGATATACACTAAATATGTGTTTTTTAAATGAACGATGTATATAAAAACATATTTATTCTTTACACTATTTTAAGGTGAAAATTTGTTACTTTTTACTAAGTAGTAACTTTTACTTAGTAGTAATTTCCTCATATCTGTTAATAACACAGGACATCTGGATTAGTCAGTAACAACTGAAAACAGCCAAATTCATTGTCTTAAAGTGACTTTACTGGCCATATTTCTCTTGAGCACAACTTTTCTGACAACTTTTAGCAAAACGAAAAGGTATCTTCCCTAGAAACACCTTTTACTTGGCAGAGAACAAGTGTTAGGAATGATCGAGAGCCAGTGCATTTATTAGTCCCTGCCTTCATCTTTCCTTCTGATGCTGTTGAGAAATGCAGCTGCACAAAAGAACAAACGCTGGATGTAATGGTTTTTTAACTTTGTTCCACACCTGTTCACTGGTGATACTGCAACTAGAGAGTAAAAACTTCATCAGTCAACACCAAGGAAAACATGTAAAAAGTCCTCTCTGCAACACAGGAAATGATATGATGGAGATATGGCTTTGACTGATAGTTTTATAAATATGAACACTAACTACAATGCCATACTTTGAGAACTGAAACAGTATTTTTGTAAGCACCATTTCCAAGTGACAAAGGACAAATAACTTGGTTCATCAATAATACTGCATATTTCTGTTCATCTCAATTATAGTATAATGTATTCTTGATTCCAAATCAATGAACATTACCCACATTGTCCACATATGTATGGCTATATGATCATTGGCCCATTAGTTTTCAAAGAATTTTTCTAATAAATTACATATGGAAAATATTAATCTTCCAGGCATGATTCCATCTTCCTTCCTTGGCATTTACTTGTATTCATCAATATATTTTCAATGCTTTCTTATTAAATAATTTAGCTAAAATACCTTATCTTCCATAGCTAATGTTACCTAAGAAACATCAAATTTTGCTTCTTTTCTATTTTTTTCACCCTCTAAGGACCACTGTACTGCCACTTAAACCATGCAAGGAGTGACTAAGACTCAAAAGACCACAGGAAACAGTCATCACACACATAAAATGGAGAAATGGCACCCGAGAGCACTCACCCACTGGAGTCTGCAGAGGTGATAGCTATCAGCGGCAGAATCTTCAGGGGGAGGCTGGTGGGTCGTGGAATGTTCTCTGATTCACTTTTCAGGTCAGCTTGTTCCAGTTGTCTGAAGGCAAGAGGAGGAAGCTGAATATTGCGGCATGAAAGTCTTCGGACAAGGTAGGGCTCCATTCCTCGGAAAGGATCTTCCTCTTCATTGTTAGAATGGAGTGTTTCCTCAGAAGCCTAGCCCGATAAAGTAAAAGTTCAGAAGATTATCATTATGTAACAGTGTACACCCTACTAGGGAAGAAGTGAAGTGAAACATATATATGAAACAGCCAACTATCAGCAACATGAACAGAACGATATTTGGTGAAAAGATCAGAATCCATACATGAAGTTTAGATTCATTTTACAAGTAGGTTATTCACCAATATATCTGGTTGAGCTTGGTTGTAGCAACCAAATGGCATTCCTAAAAGTCTTAGAATTTATGAACGTTGTGTATGAATTCTACAAAACCAAATGAAAAGCTAGTTTTTTTCTATTTCCTATTAAATAAGTCACAAAACATAATTTTATTATTTATCCTGACATATTCATGTCAGGATATGTGAATTTCTTATAAGTGCACAGAATCCCATTAAAAGAGAAAAAAATGAGTTCTTTCTTTACACTTAGGACATTTATATTTTAATATTTTGCTAATATTCTCTTGCCAACTATTATATGACTTTGTAAGGGGATTTTTTAAAAGTTAAGAAACAAAAATCTTAGAACCCAGTAGAGTGTAAGTCACACTTACATTTTGTAAATTTCATATATATTAGTCACTTGAAAAGGCAAATCAATTCTACAATAAAGTAGAAATTTTAATTGTTTGATTCTAGCTGAGAAAACTACACTATTACACGGAGAATATTTTGAGTGGTTGGAAGGTTTGCTCCATTAATATTTACCATAATCAATATGGAGACATAAAATCATCAAAAGTATTAGGTACCAAGCTCCAAAGACTTTTTTTTTTGAGACAGGGTCTCGCTATGCAGTTGAGGCTGGCCTTGAGCTCACTTTTGTAGCCGAGGTTGGTCTCGAACTCGCACCGATCCTCCTGCCTCAGCCTCCCGAGTGCTGGGATTACAGGCGTGTGCCACCACGCCTGGCTCCAAAGACTTTTTCTTCCTTTTTTCATGTTCTTTTTACTCCCCCTCTTTTATTCTTTCCAGGGCTAGGAGTTGAACACATAACCTCCTGAATGATGAGCCTGCAGTGTACCACTGAGCTACATTCCTCAACCTTTCTCAAAGTCTGATAATGGGTCTTGGTCAGTTGTCCAGGTTGACCCTAATTTAACCATCCTATCTCTCAATCTTGCTTAACTGAGATTCTATCCTTGTGCCACCACGCTCAGCTGAGAGCTAGGGTTTTGAGCCCTCACATTATCACTTTTCTTAGAATATTCCTAGAATGTTATTAAACATTAGTGGTCTATCTTAAAAACAGCATGAACATTTACCCAGAGGAATCTAAGGAGACCATGCATGTGATATGCATAACCGATTGCCTACAATGTGATAAGCAGCCGTAGAGGGCAATTCCTTTCCTTCTAGTGACATAGCTGAAAAAACTCACCCAGGGAAAGAAAGTACTTTCCCCATAACTAGCTTGTTGGTTGTAAGTTAAACCCAAGTAAACTTCAGTTCACTCAGACCTAGTTTACAACTTTTATTGTACTTCTTATTATACTACTACTTTTGAGCAATTAGGCTTGCTAAAATTGTTTCTCTAAAATCGAGATAATTTTCTCTGAAAAGTGAGATAACAATATTTACCTCTTATGATCATGCCTAGATCAGGTACAAAGCATCTGTGGCACCAATATCTGGCATGGAGTTTGTATTCACTACCAAAATAGCAGCTGTTACTATTAGAACACGGGCTACTTCCTTTTTCTTTCTGTAGCACACTGCTGCCTTTGGTGCGCATTCTCCTTGCTTTCCAAGTAGAAAATTTTTCCCTTCCTTGTATTTCGAAAGCATGCAAGGATGTCCGATGGTGGACCCAGGGTTGCCCTACCTTGTGTTGGCTGACACTGAACAAACAGGATAATAGAAAGATACAGCTAAAGCAGAATCTGAAGTTGAAAATATTCTTTTATTTCAAACCTTCAATCTAAAAATCTAGATTTTTCAAATCTGTGTTGAGGGGTCTACTTATTTTACACACCAATATAAGAGAAACATTAATTGAGTACATATTAAGTGGTACTCTCATACACATGTTATCCCCTTTCATTCGTATTAACTCTAGTTATTTTTCTCATTTTACTTATTCTCTCTCTCTCTCTCTCTCTCTCTTTTTTCAGTACTGGGGATCGAACTCAAGATCCCCAGTTGTTGCTGTTAGGCACTTAAGCCACTGCACTATAATCCAGGCCCTTCATGTTACTTATAAAGAAGCAGAGACCTATGAAATAGCATCACTACACAACAAGTAGGGTGATGGACCATCACTGTTCCCAATGGTTCTCAACCTTTCTAATGCAGTAACCCTGCAATACAGTTCCTCATGTTGAGGTTACCCCAAACCGAAAAATAATTTTGGTGGCTACTTCAAAACTGTAATTTTGCTACAGTTGTGTTTTGGAATGGCTTTAGGCGACCCCTGTGTTTTGGTCGTTTGACCCCCACCGGGGTTGTGATCCACAGGTTGAAAACTGCTGGTACTTGAACATTTCTATTTTAGCATTAAGAGTCTTGGGTCCAGGTAAACACCATAGTCCCAAGCAAACTAGTGTGGTTAATTAACCCAAAAGCAAGAATTCAACCCAAAATCTGTCTTAATGAAAGCAGGAGTTAACAACTACTACCTTATAATCATACACCCTTGGAAGGGCATACATTCCTAGAAAAAAAATAAAAATAAGACACACACTTATGGACCTCAACTTAATAGGCCTCATGCTTTATTTATTTATTTATTTATTTTTATGCATTTGGTACAGAATTGGCAGGGTCTTTAAGATATCACTTAGTAAATTGGACTCATAGTGATTCTCTAGTTTTCTGGCTCCCAAGAGCTGGGATTACAGTCACAGGCCACCACACTCAATGTCAATGGCTGTCTGAGTTCACCTAGGAGTGGGCTGGCATGGCATGCCAGGGATCGAACCTCTGCCCCTACGCTCTGCCTAAGTAGACATTTTAGTTTGCTGAGCTATCTGGACGGATGCAAGCTTCACACTTTAAATTGGAAAATAAAAATTAACGGAACTAAAATAGAACAACCATACATAAACATTTGAAACTAATGTTAACCTGTGATCAAATCAGGCAATAGAATACTAAATCCTACTATGTACCAATTACTAATGTGGTCTTCAGAGGTCACTTAACCTTTTCAGACTTTTGTTATTTTAGGCATAAGTCAGAAGCTTCTACAAAATAAGTCTTAAAATCACTTTCAGGTCTGAAAACATCCTAAGTTTGTAATAACCCATGGCAAAGCCAATGTTTACGGAAATGGCCAATGTAGAAAATAAGAGAATAAACATAGACACTTATTTTTATTTGTATTTCATTTCTGAATTTTTTGTTTGCACAGATTTGCAGTATAGAATGATGACACTTATGATGGGGAGGTGGTATGCATAGATAACACATCTTAATTCTTTGTGCTTCCATTCCCCCCATCTCCCTCTCCTCACCCTCTATCTCTAGAATGTCTTCCCATTTATAAAGTATCTCACTCCTTGCTTCCAATTGTCTGCCTCTGATTTTGTTCTTTAAATTATTTATACATTGATTTTCTCATATCAACAAAATCAAGTAACATTTAAGTTTGCATGTCTAATTTATTTTGCATAATAGTAGGTTTTCAAATTGCACCTACTTTCTGACCAAGGACTCCAACAAAAAAAAAAAAAAAAAAGAGAGAGAGAAAAGAAACTATTTCATTAGGTTTTACACTGGGAAAAACAGACTACCTATCTTGTGCAATTTGCGCAGGTACACAACTGCAAAACTAGTGTAGATTCTTGGATTATTAGCAAGGAGTAATCCAGTTAATGACTCAACAGCAATGAGCAATAAAAGAACAAGGGTGAATCTGACAAAATCTTCATCACATAGAGCATTGCTGCATGAAATTAAGCTTCTTGGCTAAGTGCTTAGCTGTCCGATCTAGGTATTAGCACCGCAATTGCAAAGTGCTGTGTATAACCCAGTTTACTAGATGAACGACTTACTGTTTGTGAGATTAGCCTTTTTGGTAAAACTGCCTCCAGGGGTAACTCCTTTGGAGGGAATGATCTCTTTTAAAAATGAAGTTTATGTTTATGCTCATGTACTGTCAATTCAAGACCTAATTTCCTATATTTTCATCTTGATTATAAAGACAAAGTATTAGTTGTCTAGATCCAAACATTTCCACTCAGAGAAGTACAATACAGTTTTTTTTTTTCACACCTCAGATCAACCTGCATCAATTATCCTTTAGAAACAGGACAATTTTCTCAAGGTAGACAGTCGGAGGTAAATGCCCTTAATTTCAAAAGAAATATAAATCTAACTCCTGAGTAACATGTATCTTGTGTTATTGCTTTAAAATGACATTTCTGCAAGGAGTTGAAGAAAAAGATAATATTTCTAATGTCTGTGAATCATTATTTATCAAAATGTGGTGCTTAAGGCCTCTGCATTAGAATCACAGAAGGAGCTTTCTAAATTTCAGACTCTCAAGACCTCTTCTAGATATATCTAATAATAATCCCTGTGGGTCAGAGCCTTGGAGTCTTTATAAAATCCTGCTTTGATTTTGATGTGTGCTAAATTTTGAGAAGTGTGCTTTTTTTTTTTTGCTTTTTGAGACAGGGTCTCATTGTGCAGTTCAGGCTGGCTTTGAGCTCACTTTTGTAGCCCAGGCTGGCCTCGAACTCACAACGATCCTCCTGCCTCAGCCTCCCAAGTGCTGAGATTACAGGCGTGCGCCACCACGCCCGGCGAAGTGTGCTTTTTATGTATGCTAAAATTTGGGAACTAAATTTTTTTTGCCATTTTAGAGACAGTCTAATAAGATTATTTGGCAAAGATACAGTCACAAACATTTTCTTTTCCTCTCATTTATAACAACAAATAAGCGGATGTGATCTAATTGTTGCAGTGAAGGATTAGCTTAATAAATTTTGATACATTATATTAAATACCATGAAGCTAATAATATACTGCAAAGAATTATGCTACTATCTTCGTGACAATGTTAAGTGGTTATATAGTGGTATCACCTCTATGAAACAATGACAAAACAAAGCAAAAAAGTCCTATTCATAGAAAAATTCTGAAAGAATATATCCTAATTCTTTTTTTTTTTTTTTTTTTTTGTCTTTTTGAGACAGGGTCTCGCTATGCAGTTCAGGCTGGCCTTGAGCTCACTTTTGTAGCCCAGGCTGGTCTCGAACTCGCAGCGATCCTCCTGCCTCAGCCTCCCAAGTGCTGGGATTACAGGCGTGAGCCACCACGCCCGGCTATATCCTAATTCTTTAAAGCTCTTCTCCAAGAAGGGAAATGTACTTTTAAAAATTAAAAAGCATAATATAAGTCAAAATAATACAGTGAAACAATGTTCACCTTGCTATCACTGAGATTAAGAAGTATCTCTAATTCAGCTTTAAGATTCACAGTATCAAAAGAAACACTGAAGTATTTGAATGAATATAAAATATTTTAGCTTATAATAAATGAAATTCTTCTTGATAATTAGCAACTTATAAGGAATATGTTGGACAAATAATGAAATAAACAATTTTAATGTGATAATTATGACCATTAAAATAGACAATTCTATGAAAATATACTTAAATTCCATATTATTTACAATGAATATGCATTTACTTTATTATTGATTATTACTGGTTTTTTTATTTAGTTTCTATGGAAGGTATTTGTTATGGTTTATGTCTAATTGGTCTCCCAAAGCCTCATATAATCCTTGGGGCAGGATTCTAGAGTTTGTGAGTAATTCATGATGCACAGCTGTGATTGTGGATGTGAGCACTATACTCGCTCAGGGAAGAGAGTCTGAATACAATGTGGAGAAGAGAGAGAGGCTTGCTAGCAGTTGCAGCCTCTGCTCTTCCTTTCACTCTTTGCTGTTCCACTGCCATGGACTGCTGCTCTCCATCATGTGCCACTCTGCTGTGGAGCCAGCTGATCATGGACTGAAACCTCCACAAACTCTGAGCTAAATAAACCTTTCCTTTCCTTAATTCTGGGCATCAAACGTTTTGTTCCAGCCATGAGAGAAAATCAACTGAGACATGACACACAACCCACAGCAATAACTGAGAATGAGCTTTATAATTCTCTAAGCCCAGTGCCACATGTTTTTCTTAGCACACTACTCATTATATATATTTTGTCATAAAATTAAGTGCTGACATTACATAAATAATCTCGTAGAAAACTCATGAATTACATAAAGGAAACAAATACCTAAGTTCATTTAATAATGAAAAGGTCATTGTGCTGAATCAACATAATAAATTTTCAAGTAAAAATTTATATAATGATGTAGCAGGCACTCTTACAAAATGAATTCTATGTAAAAATGAGAATTTCCACCTCAGGTTAACACAATGAGAGGAGATAGTCCTCACATATCCCCAGAGCATAATCCAGATATAGACTGTGATTCATGTTGATTAGAAAAGACAGAAAACACTCAAGTTCTCTAAAGTTATTTCCTACAACTCATCAAAACTTTAAAAAATTTATAAAAGGAATAGAAAAATATTTTCCTCAGTAATACTCTCATCAACAACAAAAATCTGTGTTAAACCTTAGGATTCAATTAACCTTCTGAAAATAGTATTGTACCTTTCCTAGTTGACCTTGAAAATGATGTCAATTTTATTTTGTTAGTAAAGGACAGAAAAAAAAATAATGAAAGATATGATTTCTACCAATTATTTACTTCACAATAATACACAGAAATGCAATCAGAACTGTAAAGAAGAAGGTAACACTGTCTTTGTTTTTTTCTGTCTCCTATTCCATAAGAATAGGTTAAAATCTAGCCAGCTTGCTCTCTTCGTGTTTTGAAAAGTCTCTAACTTGATGAATGAGGGTCAGTTTACAACCTTAACATGAATGTCCAGAATTTACTGCTTTATTAAGGTTTAGGTGTTACAATGGTTGCTTAAAATAGGACAACACGGGCAGGCAAGGTAGCTCAGCAGACTAAGCTTCTACTTATGCAAGCACAGGAGCCAGAGCTCAATCCCTGGCACCACATACCATGCTGCCCCTCCCCTGGGTACACTGTGGAGCCACAGAGACCAGGCCTGGTGGCGCATACCTGTAATCCCAGTGCTGAGGAGGCTGAAAACAGAAACATCACTACAAGTCTGAGCTGTGTAGAGAGACCCTGTCCCCAATACATTATGCATAGCATGCAAACACAAAGTTTCAAACTAAATTCACCATTTATGTAAAGAAACATTCATAATAATAAGTTTATACATATAAAATGAACTATCACATATTGGTCTGAGTAGAGGAAAAGTGGAACTAAACTGAAATGAAATTATCTCCGTATGGAATGTACCAAACTTTGCTTTGCACTTTGATGTTCAGATTACCATTCAGAGTTTCACTGACAGACTATAGATTAAAAGAATGTTTACATGAAACCTATACGCAACGTTGTAGGTAATGATATTACATAATGTGATATTTTTTAAGTCAGGATAATAATAAGATACAATATTTTACTATAATATATATACCCATAAGATAATAAGATATTCCTCATCATTCCTTACTTAGCATTTTATTAGTATTCATCATATTACATATTCTGTATACAGTAAATACCGATCATCCAAAAAATGTCTGAAGCATTTTTTCTGTATTTAACACAGGGTCTACAGGGTCTCACTATACAGATCAGACTTGTCATGTTTCTCCTCTTTTCAAGCTCTGTCCCTAGAGCTGGGACTACAGGCATGCACAACTGCACCCAGTCTTAATCACTGTCTCAACACGCCCTGTGGGCAGGGCTGGCATAGCATGCTGGGGATTCATCTCTGAGCACTGCACTCTGCCTAAGCAGGCATTTTAGTCTGCTGAGTTATCACGTTGGTCCAGAGAGGATGATATGCATATAGTGATTCTACTAGTAAGTGAAATGTCATTTAAAAAAAAATTCTTTTTTTTTTTTTTTTTGTGTGTGTGTGACCAGGGTTCGAACTCACGACCTTGCACTTGCCCAGCAGGCACTTGTGCCTCGGAGCTATCTCCCCAGCCCCCCCAAAAAAATTCTTAGGAATAGACATTAAATCTACTATACTTTCCTTTACAGGAGTCCCCAACCACTGAACTACTCTGCTCTGCTCTCCCAGGGTCCACTGGGGCATTCTGCATCTCACTGGGAGCAGAGTCCCAGAGGAGACAGGACATGCCTTCTTCATCACTCACCCTATGATCTGCACAGCCCAACAGCACAGAAATAATTTGTGTTATAATAAAGCGCAGAAAAAATTAAGTGAGACCATGGAAATACATTAAGGGAAAAAATGAAGTTTTTTTTTTAACAAAAGATAGAAAAACTTTTACCTAAGCTAACCAAGAAAAAGGACGGATGATTCTAACAAATAGAAATATAATTAAATATAATATAATTAAGAGACGAGACACTGCAACTTGTACAAGAGACATACAGAAGATTTCACAGAGGATAGTGGACTACAAGGCAACAAATTGGATAACCTAAAACATATGAGCAAACTCCTAAAAATATAATATCTATAAGACCAAATCATGAGAAAAATAGAAAAATACCTGTCTTACAGGGGTCCAAAAAACCAGTAAAGAAATTCAATTAATAATCACAAATCCTTTTACAAAGAATTTCTTCCCTGAATAGCTTAATGAGTGAAATGTAACAAAAATTTTCAGTATTAATGTCAAGCCTTCCAAAATTCTTCCAAAAAGTTCATTTACAGAATATGCTTTTAAACTCATTTTACAAGACCAGCATTGCCGGCATACCAAAGCCAGATAAAAATACTATAAGAATTTGAAACCATTTAAAATATTAAAGTTCTGTTAGAGTGAGAAAAATGTTTAAAATACAATAAATAAGTATAATAAATAATAAATAATAAAAATACTATAAGAAAAAATTACAGTACAAAAGATACAGAAGTCTTTACAAAACACTACTATCTGAATTCAACAACACATTGAAAGGATCATTGTTTGGTCAAGTGAAATTATTCCTAGACAACAAAGTAGGGTTCAGCATATTCACATGTGAGGCATCAGAGTAAAGGATGAAAGTCATACACAGTCTGTGATCGTTTCAGTAGTTGCAAAGAACATGAGGAAGTCAACAGTCTTTTCATGGTATAGCTAATGGTCTACGCAGTAAGTATGTGGAAGTACACTTCAACATAATGAATTCCATATTTGGAAAGCCTATAGTTAATACCATATCCAGCAGAAAAAAAAAAAAAAAAAAAAAAAAAAAAAAAAAAAAAAAAAAAAAAAAAAAAAAAAAAAAAAAAAAAAAAAAAAAAAAAAAAAAAAAAAAAAAAAAAAAAAAAAAAAAAAAAAAAAAAAAAAAAAAAAAACCTGGAAGCTTTTTCTCTAAGATCAGTAATACAGTAGGTCTGACCACTCTCACTGCTCCTGATCAGTGCAGTAATGGAAGTCCTAGCGAGAACAATAACACAAGAAAAGAAAGAAATATATCAAAATCAGAAAGGAATAGAAAACTATCTGTTTACAGATGGCTTGATGTACTAGATATGAAACCCTAAAGATTCCACCAAAAATCTGTTGGATATAATAAGCAAATTTAGTAAAGTTGCCAGACTGAAGTCAGCATACAAAATTTAGTCACAATTTTATACAGTAACAACTAACTATAAGAAAAAGAAATTAAGGAGGATGTCCACCTATAACAGTATTGAGGAGGAAGTATACTTAGGAATAAGTGGAGCCAAGGAGTTGAAATTTTTTCTACACTCAAAACTATAAAACAAAGGAACTTGTAATCAAAGGAACTCAGGAGAGACGAACAAATACAAATATATAGCATGTACCATGATCTTGGACTGAAAATAATATTACAGATTAGGTCAAAACAGCCCTCACTGAGCCCCAAGGGAGGGGAGAGACTATTCCCTCTGCTGCTCCAATAATACAGGAGCCTCCATCTGGAGGAACCCAGGTGTGTGGCCCATCCCTCTACACCATGGGACAGGCAGCCAGAGTGAGAAACGCCTAGGACACATGCACTCTCTCCTTCACTCCGAGTGCCCATGCTTTGTCTGGAGGATCCCAGAGTAAATCCATTCTAACAAGGGGAAGCTCTGTGCATACAAACTCCGAATTTACGATTGGTTCTGTTATATAACTGTAGACTTTGCTCCTGTGGATCTGAAGTGTAAAACTAACAGTTACCACATTTTGTCAATAATTATATAGTGTTTTCTGCTCTTGTGACTAGTAATCGTACTGCTATAGACAAGATGTCAAATCTGTTGTATTCAGTTGTTTTCCTTTGTGTAACAATATTGGGAAACTCTGGAGTAATAACCTCACCATGCTCTTCACCAAAACACTGGGGACAGAGACAAATAGAAATCAACATTCCACTCTCAATTAATTGGGAAGGTAGGACCTTGAGGCACACAGTGACCCAGAGTTTCTATATAAAGAAGATGTCCCTGGGGCTGGGGGTCGGGGGAAACTCAGTGGTCTCAACACCTGCCTGACAAGCACAAGGACTCAAGTTTGATCCTTGGTGCCATATGCCACACCAGTCCGAGAGCCCCCAGTGTGCCATACCAGACACCAAAACCAGACATGGTGACACATGTGTGTATCCTAGTGCTGGGGAGGCTGAGGCAAGATGATCACTATGAGTCTGACTGCATAGCGATACCCTGTATCAAATAAATAAATAAATTTTAAAAAGAAGATATCCCTAAAGAATAGATTTCTTAGTGAGTCTTTAATACTAGTGATATAGTTACCTATCACAAAAACTCACAAGGATCATCACAGAAAATAAAATAAAATAAATATTCGAAAGAGAAAACATCAAGATGAAGGAGCAAAATGCAATCTAATGACCTCCAGCTCACCCAGGACAAAATCAGTAGGTATAGACATAAAAGAAATTATATATCATACACCTGAAACTTCTGAACTGATAGCAACTTACATAAAGAAATAACAGTAGAAGGCTACAGACAAATAATCACTCAGGTAAAAATGAAATGACAACTTTAATGAAAGAATTATGTTCATAATTGTTCAGCATATCTAAAGAAGACATATATTTAAAAAGAAGGAGAATATAAAAATGATACAGCCTTGAATGAACAATATAGGAAGGAATTGGAATGAAAAATTCCACTAAAATTTTTTAAAATTACACTGAAATCACTCAAAATTGCTCGAATGAAACAAGATAGACTTTCACACACTGCCAATAGAGTTGCAGCTAGTGATCATGAAAGCAAATATCTTTTAAAAACAACAAGGAACCAGGAAACCAAAAGGCAACAGCTATAGGATGATGCAAAGAAAATGTAAGACTGAGAGATGTTAAAGAAAAAGCAGAAGACAACACAAAAAACTATTTGTCATCATTTTCTTTTGTCAGAAAAGAAAGGACAGAACTGAACCAAACTTTTGAAAAAATAGGTCAAATAGACTTTCATAGTGCTCCACTAAGCATCAGAATGCACATTCTTTTCAGCTTCACATAAAACATTCTCTAAAATAGACCCTATAGAGGTTAGGGAGATAGCTCAGTGGTCTAAGCACCTCCCAGGAAAGTGCCAGGACCTGGGTTCCTTATTCCCCAGTACTGCATGCCATGCCAGCCCTAGAACCCTGGGTGCAGTGTGCTGGCCACTGAAACTGGGCATGTTGGTGCATGCCTGTTATCCCCGTGCTGGGGAGGTTGCAACAGGAGGATTACTACAAGTCTGAACTGTGTAGTGAGACCCTGTACCAAATGAATGAATGAGTGAATGAATGAATAAATAAATAAATAAAAGACCATATACTAGTGCATAGTACATGCTTAAGTAAATAAAAAGGAATTGAGGGCCAGGGGGTAGCACAGTGGCATAAGCATGTCCCTAGCAAGTGCAAGGTCCTGAGTTCGAGTCCTGGTACCAAAAACAAGGAACTGAAATTATGCTATGCATATTATCTGACCATAGTACAATAAAACTGGAAATTATTGACAAAGAACACAAAACTCCATCAACACATAAAAATTAAATAACACCCCCCTTAACAACCACAGGGTCATACATGAAATCAAAGAAATTAAACAATATCTACAATCAAGCGAAAATACAAACACAACCTACTGAAACCTGTGGGACACAATTAAAACAGCCATAAGAGGGAAACTTAGTATAAATTCCCACATCAGGAAAACAGAGGGAGCACAAATGAACAACTACAGGCTACACTTCAAGCTTTTAGAAAAAGAAGAGCTAGTGAAGCCCAAAGCTCAGAGAAACAATGAAATTATAAAAATCAAAGAAGAAATGAATACAGCTGAGACTAAGAAAACAATACACACAATTAATGAATCAAACAAACGGTTCTTTGAAAGAATAAATAAAATTGATAAACCCCTAACCAACCTTATCAAGAAAAGGAAAGAAAAAGTCAAATTCATGCAATAAGGAATAAAAAAGATGAAGCCATTACAGATCCTGTGGAAATTCAGATCATCGCACTTACTTTGAAAATCTTACTCATATATGATAGAAAACACAGAAGAAATGGACAGATTTCTAGAAATGGACTCATTCCAAGGATGAGTCAAGAACATATAAAAATTCTGAGTAACCATTAATGAAATTGTAAATGTAATTAAAAACTTACCAACAAAGAAAAGCCCGGGTCCCGATGGATTCATAATTGAATTCCAGAAGAAATTAGAGATTTAATGCCAATACTACTCAAATTCTTTAGTGAAATCGAAAGGGAAGAAATTCTTCCTAACTCATTGCTACAGACAAATTTTATGCTGATAAAAACCAGAGAAAGGCCTGGCCAAAAAGGAAAACTACAAACTAATCTCCTCAATGAATATAGATGCAAAAATTCTTCATAAGATACTAGCAAACAGAATGCAATATTATTTAGATTCACACCAGGAATTCAGGGATGGTTAAATATATGCAAATCAATAAATATAATATATCCTATCAATGGAGTCAAAGACAAAAATCATGTGATCCTCTCAATAGATAGATACAGAGACAGCTTTTGATGAAGTCCAATTCTCATTCACAATTAAAACCTTGTTGGATTTATGGTCCAGGTTCTTCTACGAATTTCTACAGAAAGATAGGACAGAAAGAGGTTAGGAACAGTCTAAAAGGTACATTTAGAGATAGTGTTTTTTCACCCATTAATCTTTTATAGAACTATTTGAAACAAAAATATTTGGATAATTAGAGAAATTTGATGCTAAAAGTTCTTGGGAAATTTATGAGAAATGTGTAGAAGCTTTTTAACATGATTGAGACAATGTTGCAAAGATTGCCATTGGACGCACACTAACATAGAGGCCAAGGAATGTTCTGAGCTGAAATTTACTGGAAATATTTCTAGTAGAGGGAAATGCATATGGGAATGAAGAAAGAAGAATTCATTGTATTTTGAGAGCTATTGCCATGGATATAGGACTCTTTGGAATGTATGACCCTATACTCTTTTCTCATCTACCTATTTGAAAATTTCCATGATATGTCTACACATGAAAATTCATCAGGTTTGTTGTCTTAAAGGAGAAATAAGGCATTAGGCAAAGTTGGTTTCAGCAAGAATTTGCTGGTATAAAGCAGTGCTTGTATCACCATTGTACTTTAAGCTATCTCTAAAAACCACCATTACAGCTTTATGTTCCTGCTGCCCTGTGAGGAAAGTTTGAAAACAAATTAAAACAAATGCCTAAATTGCTAAGTATTCCTCCAAGATGGAGCTGGGTGCTCTCCTCCCATGCTCATAATGATGATGGCAACGATGATGTAGGATTCCGGTGCCCTGTGGCATCACTCCAGGAGAGAATGTTTTTCACTTTTTATTATCTGCTATAAAAGGATGGTTCACAGCTTTAATCCCCTCACTACATATCCACTAACCTTTTCACAGTTAACGGTTTCCTTTCTTTGTCCTGAAACTAAACGCTTACTGGAAAATACTGCCACTTATAAATAATGGTTAGCAAAAACTAATCACCTTCAAATCAAGTCCTTTCAAACAAAGGGCAAGTTTTCCCAGAATTTAGAAACTCCTGCTTTTCAGAATTACCACCCAGACCTCAGGACAGCTTCCTATGTACATTTATCCTACGTGCTCAACTTCAGGGCTTTAGACTTCCCTTTGCTTCAAGGTTAGAAAGCAATTTCTCCATTTCTCTGAGTTTTGAGAATAGTAACAGAGATCAACAATAGAAGGTGTAAATTTTTCACAAGAAATTTAAAAAGTAGGCACTTAGCTATTCATTCCTTTACAAATAATTTAGCCTCTAAGTACTACTTTCCAGGTCAGTTACAAGATGATTTTCAAAATGTTTTCAGGTACTATGCCAAACAATGAAACTCTAAGTCATTTCCCAATGGTTTGATTTATTATCAACGTTTTCCTTGAAGGATTGAATAAAAAATTCCCTTCAAACCTTAAAGCAACAAGAATTTTATAAATTAGGTTACAAATATCAGTAGATATAAAACATTTTTTTCATCACAGAGCAATGATTACCTGGCAGAAAACAACTGAAAAGTAGAAATATCAGAGACGTCTACATGAATCAGGATTGAGTCCGTTTCCAGAAAAAAAAAATTAGACTGCTGAGTATTTCTATTTTATAGTCAAGTGATATTCTTAATCCATACCATAATTGGCAAAATGCTTCAACCTCAGTTTTGGTATTACACATAAACACTACAATGTAATTTTACTATGCTTATTATCAGATATGAAATACACACTCTCATTTCATGTCACTTGCTGGATGGACTCCTCACCATGCTTTCAGTGAGTTTAAATCACACCTAGTTCAATATACTGCTTATTCTAAAATCCTCTCTACTTGTTTAGCTACTAATGTTTCCTACATTACTGGGAAGCAGCTAAGATTCCACATTTGAATATCTCCAGTCATGAAATCTGAATTATTTAATGAGCACCAATCATGTAGCAGGTACTGATTGAGTTTCTTTTAAAAAAAAAAATTAAAAGTTTTTTTTTTTTTTTTGTATTTAGTATAGGGTCTACAAGATCTCACTACATAGATTCAACTTCTAGTGATTCTTCTGTTTTCAGCCTCCCAAGTGCTGGGATTATAGGCACGTGCCACCATGCCCAGTCTCAGTCACCATCTCAGCCTACCCCAGGGGCAGGGCTGGCATGGCACTCCAGGGATTGAGCCCTGGCCCCTGTGCTCTGCCTAAACAGGTTCCTTAGTCTGCTGAGCTACCTTGTGGCTCTGGTTTAGCTTCTGAGACACAGTTTTAGACATGATGAACCAAGTTGTTTGCTCTCCACGTGCTTACATTCTACCAGTTCTTGTAAAGCAATTGACTGCTCTGAACAGCAAGTCACTATGAGAAATGATTTTCCACAGGTAATGTAAAGATGCTATATTAATTATCACCGATGTTTGGCTTTTGTATTGTAACTAGAAGTGTTTTATTTATTTTTTATTACTGTTAATAAGAAATATCAATATGATAGTTTCACAACACATTAGTAGTACATTCACAATAATTGACACATTACATATTGTCCTCATAATAGTAATAAAGAGCACAGGGTGTGGATGTGATACATTTTTTAATCGATATTGGTAAGGAAAGCAAAAAAGAAAAAAAATTTCTTCTCTTTGAACTGAGAGGAAGTAGATGTATACATAGTCCAATATTCCAAACTTACAGTTGGTTACCAGTGAAACAGGCAATGTTGGAGGTTGTAACTATAAGAATTTTAAAAGACAATAGGCACAAAATTTTAGTCCTAGATTCTTAGTGTGACAGTAAAAGGTGGATACCAGTAAGTTAGAGTAAGTCTACTTTGAGTGTTAAGTTTATACTTCTTATGATGTTGAATCTTTGTACTATCTTTTTCATTTCTAAGCATCTATTTGCTCAACAGTAGATTTTATATAACAAAAAATCACTGTATGGTAAATGCTGTAAATTTTTCTCATTTGACAAAATATTTGTAAAGATGTATTGACCTATTACATTCTTCTTAGACAGTATAAGATAGATGGAATGTTTTCTTACAATATAGTATAGTAACCATTGTCTAATTTTTAGATCTAGTTCTAAATTATTTTATTTCATTCAATTTTGTAGATGGCAATGATTTATTAAACCTTCCTAGCAAACCACCTAGTTATTAGTATTATCTGCAGGATACCCTAACTCAACCTTTTAATACCATCTCAGTGACATGTATATGCAGGACAGATGCGTCCAGCTTATTTATAACACTTTGCAGGAGAAATTTACCCCAACCTGCCCTGGCTTTCAAGGGCAGACAGCTGCAAACAGCACTAATAGGCATGCAGCTGTCACTTGGCTTCTTGAACAGCCCTACAAGCTACACTGAGGAAAGTGGATCTGCTCCAGCGGGCATCTCACAAAAGATGCCACTTCTCCCCAGAAATTCCAGATTCTGAGAAGGTGCATGGCAACCCCTACCAGGGCAGCACTGCTGAGAAAGAGAATGGAACTTAAAATGAACGCATTCTGGTAAAGTGTGGGCCAAACAATGGCAAACCCTCCCCATTAGAACAGCTGTGTGTCATGACAAGAAAAGACAAATGCTGGATTCAGGCTGCAGCAGTGGCTGGCTGATGTTTGTCATAGGCCGTTGCTACATAGGAACAAATAATAATATCTGGAGTAAACTGAGACTCCTGTTTAAAAACGGAATTCTGCTGTGCTCAGAAAAACTAGGAAGTGAGATAAAAGCTTCCAAACGTTTCCATAGCAGTGTTTTCTTCTATACATTTTTTCATTTCATACCAAAGGGAATGTGTCTTGTCTGTTGATGCGTGTTACAGAAATGCTAGTCCTCTTTCTATTCAGATATCTAAAGCTGCAGCGAGTGACACATCCACATATACAATTTTTCCTATAAATTCTTTTCTTTATCTTATTCTTTGTTTATTTTTAAAATTTATTCAATATAGAGTCTACAGGGTCTACACCTCGTAGATCAGACTCATAGTGATTCTCCTGTTTTCAGCCTCCCAAGTACTGGGATTACAAGTGTGAGCCACCATGCCTAGTCTCAATTGCCATCTCAGTGTGCTTTGGGGGGTGGGGCCAGCACACATGCCTGGGATCAAACCCTGGCTGCTGCATTCTGCCATAGTTCAGCTTTAGTGTGCTGAACTATGTGGCAGCCCTTTCCTATAAATTCTAATGATCACATTTAATTTACATATAGTGAGAGGTTAACCACAATGAGAAGTAAGGCAAAATACTCTAATGAAAGCTCTTGCAAACTTAGGGTTGTTTGCTAAAATTCCCCATTTCGTATTTTCAGAGCACAGCTCGCCCTGGGGGGAAGCCAGGAGTCCACGCTCTGGGCACTGACTCATGCACCAGTGGAACACTCTCACTCTGTGGTCAGGCCACAGGGCAGCCTGCTGTTTGTGACAGAGATGTCTGACTCACAACACTGAAAACAGTTATTAGCGGGCCTTGCTGACCCCTGGTCTAGGGTAGAAAGCGGCATCCGATCACAGTGCGCATAGCTGGTTTCCTAGTTGGTGATCCCATCTTCAGAAATCATGCATTATAGCACTTCAAGAAAATGGTCCTCTGATGATCAGTTCCTAGGCCATAGCCTGGGTGTCCAAGCATAAATTAGGCAAAAGAGAAAAGCTTTCATGGAGATGATAAATTGATAGACTGGATGTTGCTCCACTTCAAGCTACTGATATGTGCAGCTGCTAAGGAAGTCATCGCCGGGATAATGGTGCATGAAAGGGGGACGGAAGGAAGTTCCATTGTGAGCTAGAAATGCCCGTGTGCTGCCAAACTGCTGAGGGCTCTCAGAAAAACTACAAATAGAAGATGCTCTCTAAAATGACACAACAATTTAAGGTACTCCCTCGCCAACGCGTGAGATACGTTCCTACTCAAAATCGTGAGAGGAAACCAATTGAAAAATTCAAAAAGTTCTAAGAAATGCCTGGATATATGTATTGGCCTTCTTTTTTCAATCTATTTCTTCAGAATTCACTCAAAATTTCTGCTTTTAGTCAAGAATCCTTGCTTGCCGAAACATCACTTAAAATGATTCCATTTTATTTCATTGAGATTATTTCAGGGGTAAAGAAAACTACAATGTGGCTTTATAAGACAGCATAGCTTTTGGAATGACGTAATCTGCATGAGGAAAGGTAAGATGCTCAGCAAGGTTCAGAAAAGCCTGACGTCTGCAACCAAGACCCAGGAGCGTCAGGGAACTTGCTTTCCCTCTAGATAGAAACATAACCAAGGAAAATCCCTGCTATACCCAAACAACTGACGTCTCTGCAGCCCAAACAAAAGAAGATGAAACAGTGTCACTTTAACTGACCCCTATATGTGCTATAAATGTCACCAGCAGACCTACAGACTGCTAATTTCTGTGTGGAAGATGTTTTCCTTGGTAATAATAATTTTTAAAGTCTGACTCCCAAAACTTTTCAACTATGCAATTTCTACCTCATCCCTGAGCCATACACATTTGCCTAAATGCATTGCCAATATCTAAGTCCTGAGGCTCTTGATGCCTTGCCTAGATCTCTGATACCTAGTGTCTGATTCCCTAAGCTTCCTCCTGTAATAGCTACAACCACCTCATTTTCTGACCCTTTCTTTTTGAACCACAAAGGATGCTGAAAAAATGATCTGGTCCAATTTTCATCATCACTGCGTACCCTTGCATCACTCCATCTCCAAACTCTACCACATATGATAGCTTTCAACCAAGAATTAATGACAAATTCACTTTCCCTTCCAAATTTTTACCTTTAATCAATTGCATTTAGGCATAGTGACGGTTTCTGACTCTCACCTGGTTCTGCTTTCATAGCATCATTATTGGTCCATTCGATATCTAACTGCTGGTTTGTCAATTATACTATAAAAACAAGGCAACATTTGTGAAGAATCAGTTTGATATATCATATGTGTGGGTATGCAACAATATCACAAAAATCTAGTAGTGAATGTATCACAATTACTATTTTATTTTATTTTATTTTATTTTATTTATGAGCAGAAAAGATTTATTAAGAAAAGAAAGCTTCTGTCTGGGAAGAGGGACAGAAGGGCACCTGAGCGGGTTGTCCCTACAATTACTATTTTATAGGCAACAAACAAGAAACACAAAACTACAACAGTTTGCCCTAAGTTATACTACTAATAAGAGAGAAGAAAAGTCATGCCTATCTGGCTCTCAAATCATTCTCCATGAGAAATTACTACATAGTTTAAACTTAATAAATTCCACCTCTTGGTATTTCTACCCTTATATAAACCCACATTATGGACTCGGGTTCAGTAATATATTTGGCTTTAGCCCCAAAAATATCATAAAATGTGATATAAACAAAGACTTGCAAAGAGCTCACACATTGAACAACTTTGCTGTCTTAAACACCTGCGCTTCAGGTGAGCCACTCCAGAAGAGGTCTGATCTGTATGAGTCTGGCATTGCCAGAAGAAATCCCAGACATACTCCTTGCAGAGGTCAAATGGAAGGGCACTGTCTCGGTTACTCTTCTCTCATTGCTGGGACAAATATCCAATATTCAGAATGAAGGCAGGAAATGTTTATTCAGCTCACAGTCTATGAAGGTTCCATCCTACACTCAGCTGGCTGCAAAGAAGACCGGCACATGGCAGGGAGCAGCAGTTCATGGTGGCAGAAAATAACAAAACAGCAAGAGAAAAAGGGCCCGAGTAGTAGCAACAATGGCAACCAGGAGCACGCCTGCCTTGCTTATGTTGCATCCAGGCTGTCCGCCCCAGGATGGGCACAGCACTCACACTCACAATCACACCAGCATTTACACCCATAATCCCAGCAGCACTCATACCCTTAGTCCCACCTCTGGATCATGAGTTAATCACAAAGTCTAGAAGTCTACCCCATAACTGCATGAGGCTTTGGGGGGACACCTAAGCACAAAACCATAACAGGAGCACAGGCACCAGATCTATGAGTGACTCTTTCTTATGCCTTCCATCCCAGGCCAGCCCAGATATAGCCAAGTTACCTAATCAGTGCACATTAAGTGGACAGAAGAGTGACTCAGAGAAATTCAATGAGAAAAATAATTGTTTTAAGCCAACAACACCAACTCAGGATTTTCTCACTTAGAAAGTAATTTCTCATTCTCAATCCCTCCAACTGCCAAGAAATGGCTTCTGATAAAATATAGAGCACTAGGAGTCAGGGAGAAAGCTCAGCTATCTAATCGCCTTCCTGGAAAGTGCAATGACCTGGATTTGATCCCTCATATTACGTGCTCTGCGGGCCTGTAAACCCTAGGTGCTCTGCTCCAGTGGCTGAAGCCGGGTATGATAGTGCACATCTGTAATCCCAGCGCTGGGGAGGCTGAGACAAGAGGATCACCATGAGTCCAAGCTGCATAGTGAGATCCTGTACCAAATCAGTAAGTAAATAAATAAAGTAAATAGCACTTCTGGGAAAATATGGCCTTAGAGCAAACAAAACAAATCAAAGATATAATAATACACTACCTCTTGAATCGCCTATGAGACACATAGCTAGAACACAAGTACTTCTAAAAGTTTTAGAGGTGTTGCTTTGTAATCATATTCACTACCTAAAATAAGAAAGTGTCTATCATAAAGAGACTTGAAAGAACAGTTTTTGCTAAATGGAATGCAATATAATCAACTACATGGGAAACCGCAAAGTTTTTAAAGGAAATATACCATCTTGCCATAGAAGAGTAGAACAACAAAATTAAAGATGATCCTGGGCCTCCAAATGTTACTGGTCAGTGAAAAGTGACCTATTTTGCAAATATAGGCTATTGATAATGAGAAAAATAGTGTGGTTTAGAGGACAGAGCTGAGAGCCACTGGACACAATGGAATACAAAATCATGTCCTGGGAACAAGATCTTTGTAAGAAGCATTACTTGCTCTTGGATTTGGGAGAATTGCTCACATGTTCTCAGTAGCATCTTAGAATAGCCATATGCCTCCCACTTTCCATCTTTTGATTGGCCAACTTTATTTCATGGATACACCAATCCCTGTCTCTTCAGTGTGTGCTCAGGAAAAAGGGAGGGGAGTGCACAGAATGTAAGATTTCATTTGCAAGTCTCTGGATGAAGAGAAGCTGTACCTGAGAAATCTCAGCTTCAGATGGACATGGTGTAGATGATGAGATACTAGACCATGAATGTGAACCCAGCAGTGTCACACACATGACACTTTTAGGAAAGGGATATTTGCTTTCCCGAGTCAAAGGTCACTGATCTCCAACTAATCCTCCTATACATGCCCACATATGTTGCTCTTTACAGATGGAGTAGATTTCTTTATTGAATGAAGCCTGTGACTTACTTTGACCAATAGACTACAACTATAATGACATCCTGGAATTTCTGAGCCCAGTATCAACACATTTTAATTCTTCAAATTGGGAAGCCAGCTGTCATGCTGTAAATAGGTTTATGCTAAACTCCAGAGTGGAGAGGAGCCACTTGGGAAGTTTTGTAGTTCACTTTATTTGTCAGCTTATCTATGCCACAGCATCCACACGTTTGATCCAATGTATCTGGAAGTTGATATGTGAAGTTACATTTTACGTGAGGTTAACATTTAGTCAGTAAACTTAGGCAACAATAAATGGAGTTCCATAAAGTGAATGGGCTTCATCCAACAGTTGAGGAATTTAAGAAAAAACCTAATGTGTTCAGAAGAAAATGGAAGTTTTTAGTATATGGCTTCAGACTTAACTTACCACAGTTGTTTCTCCATGATTCTGTAGTCTGTAGTACCTCCTGCAGATTTCGAACTAGCCAGCTCCTTAAAATTTCCTATCTTTCTCCCTCTCTTCCTCTCCCTCTGCCTCTCTCTATATGCACACACTCAAATACTCTCTCTACATACACAGACTCACACACTCACAAAATCTTCTCATCTATTTTTCTAGAGAACACTGGCTACTTGTGAGTCAAAAAGAGAAAACAGAGGAGCCACAAAACACCATATATGTAAATAAAGCCATCTTGGACTTTCTCGTCCAGACTAACCACCAATTAAATGCATCCAATTTGATGCTACACTGACCAGAAGACTCACCCAGCTATTTCTTGATCTGGTCCAACTAATGAGGCAAAAATAAATGTTATTAGGCCACTAAGTTTGATGCTCATTCCACAGTTCAGAACAACTGAAATGTCTTTATTTTTTACTCATTATTTCCCACCCTGGGCAGGGGCTTAATCTCTGAAGGAAGTCAGTATATGGCCAGTCACTTTCATGAGAAGTTTTCTTATCTCTAGTCAGTGAAGGCTCAACTTGATTCAAATCAATTTTTTTTTGGGGGGGGGGGTCATGCTTGCCTCTGTATAATGATCAGGTATAGATTTTTAACAGACATTTCACTTGATTTTTAGCTTCAGCCTTTATTTCTATATCCATTTATGAAAACTGGAAAGGCAGACCAAGACAAAGACACTCTACTAGGAAAAGAAAAGCCTAATAGTTCTACACAAAGCCCCACAGGTCCCTAGAGGATCTATAGTCACAATAAATTCCAGAGTGGAGTCGTTGGAATGCCACAAGGGCTGCTCCAGGTGTCACGGAGTCACTTGATGACATGCAACAAGAATAATTGGATCCAGTCTTCCACCCCACGAGAACATGGCTTGTGCAGGGGCGCAGCCACAAAGACCTTCGAGAATCCAAGAATAATGAGGTCAATTAAATCCTGCCTATCACTGTTCAAGGAAAATGTCACGCTGCTGCTACCTGGAGATCCAGGCTCCAGAGACGGCTGTGCAACAACGTGTGTGCAAAGAATGAAAGTGGTGGCAGGGTGTGGCATATCGCTGCTCGGAATACCAGTATGCTACAATTTTGAGCCTGTGATTCAAATTTTAATGAAGAAAGAAATACATTTGAGGGTATGTTTATTTATGTAAAGCGTGCATTTAATAGCCTTATTAGCATGCTGAATGAAAAGCTGAAATCCAGTTTTGAGCCAATTTTCTGGAGCTGTAATAGAGGTGTAAGAGTACTAAACAGACCTGGAATACTTAATGTTAACTCCTTGGTGTACTAAGAAAAGTATCCCTCTATGGAACAGCACATGTATGGTCTTTAATGTGTCTTAGTAGTGGAACATTTTGAAATTATCAACAAGCTCATATTAACAGGAAACTTTGCATACTTTCTATAATTATTAGGATAAAGTGTCGCTGTTTTTTGCCCATGGAGCTGTAATAATGATCACTATCTTTGGCTAGGTTTTGTCAAAGATTCCAGTTTAGATATCTAGAATCACCGATCTTCTAGCTGTGATTTTTTTTTTTTTTTTGTTTGTTTGATTGATTGATCAATTGATTGGGTACACAGTCTGACTATGCAGATCAGACTCATAGTGATCCTCTTGCTTTTATCCTTCCCAGCACTGGGATTACAGGAATGCGCCATCCACCTGGTTTCACTGACTGGCTAAACGTGCTCAGGGGTGAGGTCAGCACAGCATGTGGTACTGAGGATGAATGTGCTTTTTTATTCAAGAAAAACTTTCTTAAATATCTAGAATCAAGACAAAAGCTTAACAGGACATCTCGGTAGCTTATTGTCCCTAAAAAAAATTAACTAACAAGATGACATAAAGAGCCTTTTGTGCAACTTCTTTGCCATCTCTATCATCTCCTAAGGCTTGTTATAATCCTTTCAGTAGCAGTAAAGTCACAGTACTTACTGAACACTTACAACATGAAAATCTAGCAGGAGAAGACCTGGAAAATTCACTGAAGGTATAGGGAGTGGTAATATTTAGGAATTTTATAATCTTTTAGACAAGATCATAAAATCATTCCTTTAATCATAGCCCAATAAAAAACTGTACAAGAAAGCATTTTTTTTCTGTAACTTTCTACCACATTTACCTCTTTTTATTAGAGAGAGAATTATTAGCATTGCTCCTGAGAGCATCCTCGCTCCATGACTAAGCTGCTCCAGTCCCGCAATCCATCTTTCTCTTCTACCCACGTCCCAGACTCAGTAAGAGCAGAATAGCCGACCACTTCTCCTGGCCTGGGCTGACCCCTCCTTGCTGCTGGTAATCACTCCTCACCTTAGGTTATTCCACTTTATTTCATCTTCTTTCAGCTCTTCTTCTGTTTCCCGTGTCCTCTAAATAGTACAGTGTTTCTGTCTGTATCAAGGAGAAACCCTTGGACTATCTTACTTTCCCTCTTCTCTATGTCAAAAGCCCTGAGTCCCTGCATCTTCCTCTAGTTCTCCCTCCTTACTATGAAGATTTCTTAATGTAGGTACAATCTCATCCCTATCTGTGTCCCTTTCTTTCCACCCCAAAGAAGAAGGTCAGAGTGGTTTAATGTGGGCCTCCAGACTGGTTTGTATTGTCTTATTCCTCTCATCCAAAATCTGGCTAATAATACCAAGCCATCTCATACGTATCATATGAAGATTAAGCAAGCTAAAGCATTTAGCACTCTACATGGTATAGAGTAGACACTCTAACGGACATATGTGCCAATATAGTCAGCGCCCAAACATGATCTCCACTTCAACTGTCTGCTGAATTCCTCTGTGTTCTTTTGCGTCCGTGCTGTTTTCCTTTCTTTAATGCCATTTTTCTTCAAAAAGTGGTTTATGTTCACGATAGAATGTGTTGCCAGTTGCTGGAGTCAACTCCTGATAATTTCAGCTGCAGCCCCTACAACACTTATTTCCCAGATTTTAAATCCAAAAGCCCCATTTCTGTTCTTAGTCTTCATGTCTCCACCCAAACCTGCTTTCCTCTTAGAGATTTTCTTCTGCTGCACCAGCCTGCGTGAGTCTGCATGCTCTTGATTTTTTAATTTATTGAGACCTATTTGCTACACATGCAGTAATAGGTGCATATACATAACATAGCTTGTCTCTTTTTTTTTTTTTTTTTTTTTTTTTTTTTTTTTTTTTTTTTTTTTTTTTTTTTTTAATGTATTTAGTACAGGGTCTACCAGGTCTCTACACAGATCAGACTTGTAGAGATTCTCCTGTTTTCAGTCTCCCAAGTGCTGGGATTACAGGTGCACACCATCATGTCAAGTCTCGGTTGCCATTATAGTGCTCCCCGAGGGTGGGGCCGACATCCATACTAGGCTTTGAGCCTGGGTCCCTTCGACTGCCTAAGCTGGTGCTTTAATCCAGTGAGCTATCTGGCTTCCCACTGCCTCTTTAAAAAAAAAATCCCTTCCCCCTTCCCAGCCACCTCCTTCCTTCTGTTTCCAAATCCCCTCTCCCATTTTCACTCTTACTGTTATTATTTTTGTAACCTATTGTTATGACACAGAATGTTTACATTCTCTGTGGAGATTTGGCACGCCTAGATGTAGATCTCGTATCCTCTTGCTTCTGCTTCCCCGCTCCATCTCTGTCTTCTGGAGCCTTCCTATTTGCAACCCCTTCGTCTTATTCTGTCCATCCTTTACTTTCCCCACTTTCCACACACCACCGTGACCTACTCCGGATGAGAGACACCATACACAAATTAGGCTGATCTGTCTGATTTATTGCACTCAACCTTATATTTTCCAGGCCCAGTCATTTTCTATACATGTCTTAAAATTATCCTTCTTTGTAGCTGAGCTGTATTCCATTATGCATAAAAACCACTTTTTCCTTATCCCTCCATTTGTTGATAGCTATATCTGATTCTATCTCATGCTTCTCAGACTCTTCTCTGGACCTCTTCCTTCCCTTTACTCCTAAGCTATGGTATTCTCTGAGGTTGAGCTTTACTCTCTCTATGTCTCTACTTCTCATCCTAGGTGCATCACAAGCCTTCAGATGAACAAGCTGTGTTTACCCATCCTGGATATCCATTTTATTAGCATGACTGATTGAAATGCCCCTAGATTCCAGCAAAACCACACTATTCTGGAATGTGAATTTCATGTTTCAGACTCCCTATGTGGAAAGCATTCACATTTACATGCAGCAAAAGATGATTCCATGTCATTGTAAAGTTGTTGGAAGACCAAGTATCATTACTGGATCAAGAAATCTTAAGAACGACGATCACAGATATCACTGAAAATTCCAACCACAGAACCAGTGTTTCTCTAAAAAAGAGCAAGGGTTATTTTTGGTGGTGGTGTTGTTTGTTTGTGTTTTGTATTTTTTTAGAGAAGGGTCTATAGTGCATTCAGGGTCTCACTACTAGATCAGACTCATAGTGACCTGCCTATTTACAGCCTCCCCAGAGCTGGGATTACAGGTACATGCCCACGCCCAGTCTCAATTGCCATCTCAGCGTGCCCCGGGAGGGTGGGGCTGGCACAGCAGACCTGGGATCAAACCCCAGACCTTGCACCTGCTTGCAGGCACTTTACTCCACTGAGATATTTGGCTAGCCCTGAGAGCCAGTTTTTTAACTATATTATAAACCAATGAATTTTACTGCACACCAATGTTTCTCATGAATCAAAGTTTGTACTTCTTCCTTGATTAATTACTCATACACCCACTGCCTCCTATTCATTGTTTCTCTTCCTATCGCAAAGGAAGTTGGGCTATCTCTCCATGTACAAACATGAAACTGTGCATAGTTCCATTTATTGTTTAGTTTAAAAATAACACCAAGTACAGAGAATTTGGCTTTAGAGAACTACGTGTTATCATTTATCATTTCAAAGACATTTATTTATTGTGACAGCTTCCATTACAAATATTGAGAAGTGGTTACAAATAGTGCAGTTAAAATTGGACCAAAAACTTATAAGTTGTGCAATTATGAATGAGAACAAGAGTAATTCCGAACAATTTGAAGCATGGGATAGGTTACAAGGATTTCTGGTTTAAATTGTCATAGTAAAATCCCAAAGCACAACCAGGGGAGTCCACATGACCGCTACAGTTTGGTCATAGGTGTGCAAACTGCACTATAATGCTCTTTTGTCTTTTTGAAACAGGGTCTCACTCGCTATGCAGTGCAGGTTGGCCTTGAGCTCACTTTTGTAGCACAGGCTGGTCTTGAACTCACACTGATCTACCAGCCTCAGCCTCCCAAGTACTGGGATTACAGGAGTGTGCCACCATGCCCAGCTTAAAATATAGGCTTTTAATCAATGTGGGATGAAACAAACCCTCCTGAGAGCTGTTGAAAACAATTGAGAAATAGTTCTGTGAATGTCTCATTGAGTATATCATGTTTAAAACAATCTCAAAAACAGTTTGAAGTTGAAAGATGAGAGGCAAGCCTAGGCTAAGAGCTATGCTTCAAAAGAACCATGGATCAGAGAAAACGACAGTTTCCAGGGTCATCAAGGCTAGATTCAAAAGCAATAACCAAAGCACAACTCCGGAGACAAGGGCAGTTGGGTGGAGATCCAAGTGGAACCCCAGTTTTACCTGCTCTGATAGTAAGCATTTTTATAAGGCAGAGAACTACTCAACAGTCAAGAATATAAAGAGAAGTTAGATTGGCAGATATACATGATGGAAATACTTACTTAGTTGGCTACACTTACAAAGTAGGCTATCTAGGTGTTTTATTTGCCAAAATAGTTGAAGGAAAACCTGGTGAAACATTTTTTGCCAGACATAAGCATGTTAGCTATGATCTTCGCTAGAAAAAATCTGAAGTCGTGTCTATGCTTAACAAACAATTGGGAATATTAGCACACGTCAGAAGTGCTATTCCCCTGGTGACTGCAGCAACAGATAATTATATTCATCGAAAAATATTTTTAAACTTTTAATATACCAAAAATAATGCAAGGTTCAGAAGATTCGATGCTAAATGAAGCAGACATAGCCTTCCATTACTGTGTTTTCATTTACCAGGAGTCTGCCCAATCTCTTGATTTTTCTCAGCATATACAATCATGTTGGAAAGTGAAAATGTTCTGCAAAGTACTGTGCTTACAACACCCACTACTGTAATCAAAATTATAATATAATGATGAGATAAGACTCACAAGTCTTACTCTATTCCCTAGAGGGACTGTTGCTAAAAAAAGAGTACCTATGGTTAGAATTTTCCAATTCAATCCTAAATTATGTCTAGGTGAGTAGCAAAAATATCACAAGAAAAACAGAAAACATTTATAATGAGTTACTTTATTTTTCACACTCCTAACGAGCCACGGGTCACGTGGGGTTATAGATTTAGGAGACTTTCTTCCAAGGCATAAAATGCTCTCCTTCAAGTATAGCAGATTTAGTATGCGTTTTTTTCCCCCCATTGGAAATTTTTTTTTCGTTTGCTTATTTTTTAATTGCCTGCCCACAGCTTACAGTAGCTTTGGCAGCAAAGGTTTCCTGAGGATCCACATGGGCTTTGGAATTCAGTGTGTAAGGAGAGTTTCGTGGCACGACAGAACACAATCACTGGTAATACTGAACCTGGTGTGTGTGATGAGCTGTCCGTAGTCTCACTAAACACTCAAAGTGATAAACTTGATTAATGAAGCCATGGCAGGTGTCCTCTTTTGATTAGCTACTTCTTGTAACAGCAACAGGAACCCTTCAGCCATCTCCTGCATCTCTTCCCTGAACCTCTGAGACCCACTTTCCACACCCTGTGAAGAGGGATCATTTTCAAACTCAGATTGGATCATTTCATCCCATTACCTAGGACTCTGATTTTCAGTAAAATCCACTTCTCTGTATACTCTGCCAGGCCCCTGCTTACTATCTCAGTTGTATTCTATGCATACTTCTTTAGGTTTCTTCGTGTGCTCCTTGTTATCTTCCACGTGTTTCAAGGCCTTCGCACACCACATTTTTTTTCTGCCCCAGTGACCTGTGCCCCAGCTCTCTCACGACTGCATCCTCATCATTTAGTACTGAGTTCAAAGTTCACCTCCTCCAGGAAATTCTGTGGAGGGTGAGGTTGATGACTTGTTAAAACATGTTAAGTGGTGAGTATGATATTTTGTGGTGAAACATTAATTATTAACAAAAAATTTCAAGGTCTCACATGTGGCAAACAGACCTTAAAGGCCATTAAGAATGAGAGGAGCTATTTGCTTCCCTTTATTTTACCACTACAGAAGTTCCTAGCATATCTTGTCATTGTAGAATAAATCAAAACAAGAGCCAGGAAAACACAAGATCCAATGCAATTGGCAAATCCCTGTAGGCTGCTGTGGAAATCCAGCCCAGCAGCTGCAAGAAAACCAGGGATAAATCATCTGGACACATCTTTCTAAATTTGAGTTTTAACAGAAATCAAAGTAGTTTTCAGTCATCTAACCCTGATGCATGAAAAATGATATGTTTATGTATATTATATAAATCAATCTTTTTATCGAGTGCTAAACCAAAAAGCAATCCTGGAGTTCCACATTTAAATACTAGAAATTTACAGTGAGAATAATTAACTACTAAAACACCTTACATGAGTAGTAAAATAAAAAAGATTAAGACGCTGAAAAGGATAAGCAAAGACTATCATCCAAGGTGCAACAGCAAACAAAAATACCAGACTAACACCCAGGATTTGGAGGCAGATTGGTTCATCTTGAAGGGCACTGACTAAGGTCATTACCAAAACATTACCCAGCCCTGATCTCTGGTGGGCTAGGAATTTTACAGGGTGAACAAGCAGGAGGCACTAAGATGAGACAGAACAGCCTGGCTGTTCTGCTAGAAGGGTGAGATCACTGTTCACAAAGGCAGATGAATGATCACCAGCTCACAAAGCTTGGTACAATGGTACAGTCAGGCATCCTGCATGTCCAGTTGTGCTCTCCCGGTTACAGAGCTAGGTAATTTCACAAGGGCAACGTTATATATATATATATATATATATATATATATATATATATATAATATATATATATTATATATACATATATATATTGTCTTCATAGTAGTTGTTCTGAGTACAAGAGGTAGATATGATAATTTTCTAAACACTATTGGTACAAATATTTCTTCTCATTGAACAGAAAATAGTTTCCTATATAGTCCAACATTCCATAATAGTAATGGGTTATTGGCAGAACTGGCAATGTCAGAAGGTGTTGACTTGAGCCTTTTACAGCTCAGCATACTACTATGGCTTTACTTCTTATGCCTTGTGGTTAAAGTTTTCTACTGGGTGATGAAGGCCAAGTTAAAGCAAGGCCTATATAACAAAACATGTAACCTTTGTATTTGACAAGGTCAGTCAAATCTCCTCAGGGTTAACCTTGAAACCATGTACAGCATTATGTAGGTCGTTTTTCAGTGTCAGGAGAGTCACTTGGGGAAAAAACATTCTCTCAGGCTTTCCCAGAGAGCAAACTTGTCAAGCATTGGACGTGACTCATCCAGACAGCTGACACTGACAAAAGAGCAAAGTTTTAAACAGAACAATTTCCATTTTCCAGGTTGCCCCTTTCAAGTGTAAATTAAAATAATAAATATTTTTAGCCTATAGGGAAAATACTCAAAGCATGATCTAACTACATATATAGGAAATGTACAATACACTGTGAGTGAAGTTGAATAGAATTGTAAGTAAGAATTATAAAAATGAGCTTCATTGCCTTGCTGTTATCTTGAGAGTTTATAGACTGCTAAATGAGTAACATGATTTATCTTCTTCAAATAGCTTTGGAAAACAGGAATTTGGTAACTTAAAGAATTGTAATAAAGTCTTATTCTAGATTAAGCCATGACTGAGATGCATGATGATTGCTGAAGATGATATGGAGAATTAATGACTTGGTTGAGAAAATATAAATCTAGCCCTATTTAGTCATAATAGAGCAACACCCACCCTACTTCTTAGTCAATTCTTAATTAAATAGGATACAAATTCACAAGGTTTCATGTGTTGTAAATGCCAAAGATATTTCTTCCTGAAATACCTTGTCTCGGTGTCAGGTAGAACACATGAGGGCTTTGGAATAGCACAGACCTAGATTCAAATCCTATTGCCTTGACACAAGTTTAACTTCTCTGAGCTGGATCTCTAAAGTAGAAAATGAGGGATAATCTAATAGATGGGGTACTTTTGAGAATTCAGGAGGTAATAAGCACCTGCCATAGATTTTTCTACAAAGTGATTGTTAAGACTGTATTGCTTTTTCCCTCTTTGTTACTTGCCCCATGTCCTTCAGGCAAGGACATAAAACAAAAAGCATTGAATATGCTTGGAAAAATTTGTGAGTTGCTGTTCAGAAAGCCTCAGGAAGAGACATCTCATCCAATTATAAAGTTGATATGATACACTTTCAAAAACTACAGTTCAGTTGGACATGGTGGTATACACCTCTGTTTCCAACACTTGGGAGACTGAGGCAGGAGAATCAGTGTGAGCTCGAGTCCAGCCTGAACTGCATAGTGAGACCCTGTCTCAAAAAAAAAAAAAAAAAAGAACTACACTTCAGGGCTGGCCAAATAGTATAGTGGATTAAAGCACCTGCAAATAGGCATAGAGGCCAGGGGTTCGATCCCCAGGCTCTTCCCCCAGGGGTGCACTGACATGGTAATTGAGACTGTGTGTGGTGGTATGTGCATGTAATCCCAGCTTTTGGTAGGCTGTAAATAAGCAGATCACTATGAGTCTGATCTAGCAATGAGATCTTGAACACCCTTGTAAACCCTTCCCTAAAATACAAAAAAGAAAGAAACAAAGAAAGAGAAGAGAAAAGAAAAGAAAAGAAAAGAAAAAGTACTACACTTCTGGTAAAATTTTTGTCTTGTCAGGAAGATTGTAAAAAAAGATATATAGACAGACAGATAGGTAGATAGATAGATAGATAGATAGATAGATAGATAGATAGATATAGAGATATAGATAGATATAGAGATATAGATAGATAGATATAGAGATATAGATATATCCCCTTATGTACATCTGGTAAGGGGTTGATTAATATCCCAAATAAATATAAGGAATTCCAAAACTCTAAGTCTAATAGAAAATAGATAAATAGATAAAATGCTCCACTGAAAATTATCAAAGCAGTTGTGTCTCTGCTGAAGATGCACAGTTGCACAATTATGTGGCTAATATCAAAAAGGCCAACAATAAGTGCTGCTGAAGATGTGGAGATAAGGAAATGCTTGCACACTTGTAGTGCATTATCCATTAGTCATTATGGAAAGCAGTAGAATATTTCTTCAGAAAGTTAAAACTAGAGCTCTCATGTGTCCTATCAATCCCACCTTCATACACAAACTCTGTCTAGGTACATAACCAAAGGAAATGAAACCATTATGAGGAGCAGCCTTCTGTACTTCCAGGCTTATTGTAGTGCTGACCACATGTCTCAGAAATAGAGACAATCCAGTTGTCCATTAGTCAGTAAATAGACAAAAAGATTGGCGCATAAAAATGATGGAATGCTCTTCAGCCATAAAAAGAATGAAATTGTGTCATTTACAACAACATGGGAGAAACTGAAGGACATTATTTTTAAGTCAGGCATATGGAGACAAGTGTCACACAATCTTATTTTTTTGTTTTGTTTTGTTTATTTTTATATTTAGTACAAGGTCTACAGGGTCTCACTACACAGATCAGACTCATAGTGATTATCCTGTTTTCAGCCTCCCAAGCACTGGGATTACAGGTGTGTACCACCATGCAATCTTACTTTTACATGGAAACCAAAAATACTGGATCTAACTATTTTTGTTATTAGGATGATGGTGATTATTAGAAACCATAAACAATCGGAAGTGGGTAGTGAGAAGGAAAGGTTAACCAATGGCTGCTGACATTGATAACAGGAACAAGATCTGAGATATTACTTTATAGTGAAATGCAACATCAGTTGTGTGCTGGGAATTTCCAAAAGCTATAAGCAAGGATTTTGAAAGCTTTATCAGAAAGAAATGGTACATATGTGGAAATTAATTTGTTGATTTGATCATTATGGAATATATACTTGCATTAAACATTACATAGCCCACTCATATGTACAATATGTATGTTTAATTGGATCAATTAAAAGAAAAATGAGTAAAAACAGATTTGGAAACTACTGTCCAGGAATAAAAAAATAAATGCAACATAAACAGACATACGCACAAAATCTTTGAATTTTGAAAAAAATATGTAAAGTAAAAATGGAAGAATCTATCAAGAGATGAAGGAAAGAAGGGAGTGAAATATTTATTTACTGAGTGCTACTAAATAAAATGCCTTTGTGTCATGCATTTGCTACCAGTGAAATTTTTATTCCAGATTGGAAATCATTTCTAGATTTACAGAGCAAATGTCTATGTCTGGTTCTACAGGCTGTATCTCCTCCTCCCCTCCCTCACATGCACTTAGCTAAGCTAGTAAGGTCTTCGACAAAAACACTTGCCTTTCTGGGTGCTGTTATTCGGCAGAGCACAAATGTTCCTTGACAGAAAGCAGTATTTCTTTTCTGGGTCCTAACTCTGTTCTGGGTTGTATGGTGAAAACAAAATTCTCCAGGACTTTAACTCTGATCACCACCTCACAAAGACTACTGCAGTGTTTAAGAGCTTTCCTTAAGAATTTGAAAGAAAAGACATTCAACCTTCTTGTCAAAAGTCAAAGCTAATGGTTAAGGAAAGTTGGTTTCATTCATCGCCTTTCTACTTTAGGAATTTAAAATAGCTGCTCTTAAAATGTGAATTTTATGTTATGCATTTTTACTCCAATAGAAAAAAAAAGTGGAAGTGAATGATACCAGCTCGCTGTATACTCTCACTGTCAAAAGTCAGGAATTGCCATTAACCTTAACTGTTAACCTCAGTATTAATTAATTTGACCCAGCTGAAGGGCAAACCTACTCTCCCTTTTTATGACATCCTGAAGAATTGCCAATTTTGTCCAGTACAATGGAGAAAGCACACTGGTATTTTGGAGTAGACCATTTTCATGAGTCAAAGGACTGCCCTCAGTCATAGTTATTAAAATTTGTAGAATCAACATGGTAAAAGAAAGCATAGAAAAACACTTGGGAATAGCCCTGTGGGAAATGAAACTACTTTGTTCTTAGCTTTCCCCCCCCCCCTCAAATACAAAATATTTCTAAGGTACAGTTTTTGGAGAAAAGGAAAATAATACTTCCTGTTGACTCAGAATCCTTTGCATGGGCAATATATAAAAGACTTCAAGATTTCAAAGTATATTCTGACTTTCTCATTTCGTAGAAAACTGAGTCTTACATGATCTGGTTCTCCTGTTAAAGCATAACAGGAGATGCCCAGATGGAAAAGAAAAGAAAAAGACAGTGACTCAGGAGGTCAGCAAGAATGGGGAAGAAGAGGATATGAGTATAAGCAGGAAGTTTGTAAGGAAAGGACAATTTCTGGGAATGGTAAAGACTTCAAAAAAAAAAAAAAAAAAAACTTTCACCAGTGCTACCACTGGAAAATGTCTTTGTCTCTCTTTTTTAAGAATATACATTTAGTACAGGGTCTATAGGGCCTCACTATACAGATTGCACTCACAGTTATCCTCCTGTTTTCAGCCTCCTAAGTGCTGAGATTACAGGCACATGCCGTCATACCCAGTCTCGATTGCCATCTCAGCATGCCCAGGGGGCAGGACTGGCACTGCACGCTGGGAATTGAACCTGGTCTCTGTGACTGCCTGACCAGGCACTTTAGTCTGTGGAACTACCTGGCCAGCACCTTTGTCTCTTATTCTCAATTTACAAGCTTAGAACGGTCATTCTCTTATAACTCTGAAGATCAACTATCTAAAATTTGTCATGCAAGCCGGGCATGGTGGCGCACGCCTGTAATCCCAGCACTCAGGAGGCTGAGGCAGGAGGATCAGTGAGAGTTCAAGACCAGGCTGGGCTACAAAACTGAGCTCAAGGCCAGCCTGAACTGCACAGCGAGACCCTGTCTCAAAAAGACAATAAATAAATAAATAAATAGAATGAATGAATGAATGAATGAATGAATAAATAAATAAATAAATAAATAAATAAATAAATAAAATAAAAATTTGTCATGCAGCACTAAAATCAAGCTGTCAGGCTAATTGATTCCTTCTGGAGACGCCACCAGGAAATCCATTCATGTCTTCTTCTGGTTTGTAGTGGCCACCAGGAGTTCTTAGGTTGCCATATTGTCCCAGTTCCTATTTCTGCTGTTACACTGTCTCATGACTTTGACTGCTTGCTTCTCTTTCAGTAAGGCCCCTCATGATAATCAACAATAATCTAACCAACACAAGATACTTCGATAAACTCTTATGCTATTATGCTAGTCAAGTGTCCATCATGATAACAAATACCTGAGATAATCAACTTACAGCAACAAAAGGTTCATTTTAGCTTACAAAGTTTTAGAAGTTTCAGTTCATCAATGTTAGCCTATTGTCCTGAGCTGTAGCAAGGCCATAACATCCAAAGCATGGTGGGGAGTCAAGCCTCATCGCATGGTCAAGGAGAGAAAGAGATGGAGAATGGGGATACGTACTACTGCCCCCTTCGAGACACAGCCACAATGATCTAAGGAAGACCTTCCTTTAGGCTCCATTTAGTATGTTGCCATCTTTGCTCAATAATGTTGTGGAGACTGAGGCTTTAGCATATAGACTTTTGCAGGTACTTGTGTATACTATAGCTGCAGCCACACAAGCTCCTCTGTTCACAGAGTCCAAGAAACAGAACCCTGGGCATTTTTTTCAAGGGCCATCTAACCACAAATAGTAACAAAAGCTTCTAAGAATATCTATCATTACTATATATTATACATTACACCACACTGGGTAGTCATAAAATACTCTAGTCAACCTACATAGGTTTCAGATTCAGTCTTAAAGGCCTCATTGCCAGAAACTCTGTGCTAAATCAAGTAATTTCTCCATGGTCCCAGGAGAGCATTGTGGAAGGCCATACTATACATACTTGTGCATACTGACTGAATGTCAATTTGGTAATAGCTTATTGGGGTAGGGCACCTATTAGGGCATTTTCCATATGTTATATTTAATCATTAGTTCCCTGAAGAAGGGTTTGTGATTTCTGTTTTCCAGAACAAGGAATAAGGGTCAGAGAAGCTAAATAACTTGCCTGTATTTAAATAACTTTGCAAATCCTGTGAGAACCAGGAGACAAACTTCCACTAGGATATGCAGTCCTACTCAAAAATTTAAAATACTAATATAATCTAAAGATACTTAAAAGTTATCCAGTCAATATGGCAGCTTGAAATGTTCAATAGATATTAGATTAGATATTGTAATAGACTGATGTTTAGTGACAAAGGTCAGGCTGTGTGGTCACTTCAGCTCCCAAGTAGAAAGGTTCCCAATCATTCTATGACTAGATTAACCTCTGGGAATGGTCAGGTAGTTTATTCACTGGATCCCAACAACTGCAGCCCAAAACAATGTGTGTGTTACCCTATGGGCATCTCTCAAATGTTCAACATGGAGATCAGGGCATAGCCCGGGGTGGATTTTGTCAAACATCTGCACCACTGCTGCTTTCTCTACTGGTGTCACAGGAGCATTCCCCTGAGATATTAACTAGGATTTCAAAAGTGACATATCAGCAGAGCAGGAAAAATATGCCCTTCATGATTTGCTTAAGCACATAGAATTTAATAGCCACCAAACACAAAAAGCAATGAATAATGAGTCTCGCAATAGATTTTGGCCAGAAACATTACAATTATCCTCCCTCTTCATTACCTGTACATATCATATTCATTTGGGCCAATGTGTCAAAGATAAATTTATTCATGTGAACATAATGGCACTTCTTGTTAGTTCTGTAAGAAAACATTATGTAACAATCATGAGAAATCAACTACAAGATCATGACAGAACTGCTTAAAAATATGCCAAGCCATGTGTCACCACTATATACACACACAACATTCTGAAACTCTTCTTTACACACCTTTGTACAGTTCTTGGAACATGAAGAACTTACCAATCAAGCTATGGTAATGAGGAAATTGAGGTTTTCACCAACATTTAGGCCATTGACATAGGGTAATTTGTATATTAAGAAAATAAAGGATGTAAACCCATCAGCAGATGAATCACGTTAACTAACATAAGGTAGCTTATTACATACTGAAAACGTTTTAGCGTGTTTACACAAATCATTAACCTATAATCTATTCAATTTTCTCTGCAAATGCCCATGAATACACCCAAGAAGTTCCATAAATTCACACCTTCAAAATAAATGCACCTCAAAGAATTCATGAAATTCACAGAATTGGAAAGAGAAAGGACTGTCTACTAAGTTTTCTTTGATGTCCTGACTGATGTTAACCAATGATGTTATTCAATGAAAAAAGTAAACATAGCATTTCCCGTTACCTGTGTGAGGTGCTGTACTTTGTTACCCGGTGAGCCTTGCTTTCATTGGCCAGATGATCTAGTAAATTAACCTACCTTGGTCAGTTCAGGAGCTACTAGCTTATACAAATCAATACCCTTTATTGGGGAGGCTTAAGTCATAAAATCTGAAATAAATACTTTTTATAAATATTATATAATAAATATTATCATCATTTAGACCCACGATGATAATATTATCAGAGGCCAGAAGAATTACATGTGTTTTAATTAACTGTATTCCAGGTTCATGTGAACTGAATGTACATATGGATTTTTAAAACTGTAGCACAAACTTAATGCAAGAATTGATAGAAGGATAAACTTGATAAACAGACAGGCAGACAGACAGACACAATCTGATAGGTAGGGACAAAGAGAAAATAAACCATTATAAAATCTTCAAATTTGAGGAATCAGTGAATGTTATAGCCAACCGAAATTTTAAATGTTTAGAACCTATAAATTCACCTTTCACCTATAAATTAATCCAGTACAAAACTATCAAAGCTATTTGAACATTTCCCTAAGACATTCTTTTATTTCAGTGGAGAAAAGGGATAGGCACTATTATCTTCTTATTGTAGATTTGATCTGTATCAGAACTGAAGTTTCATACATCTCTCAGCTGCAAATTATAGATTGTTTAATTTATTAAATTGACTTTCACTGATAATTATAATTTACATCTTTATTTTATGTGCTTATTTGCCCATCCATTATTCATCCATCAGTTCTGTTAATATTTATGTACTAATCACTTTCACTTTGTGATGTCCTAAAATTTCAAGATTAGCAAGATGAAGTGTGCTCTCTGTTTCATGAAATTTCATGTGGTATAGAGAAGGCATATTAGACAAATAATTCTAAATACAATTAGTAAATTAATTGAATAAATGTATAAGAGAGACTTTCTGTACATTATGGAAGCACATGACTCCTAACCAATTTATAGACAACACTGTTCATCTGAATAAATAAAATGTAGTTCTCAAATATGAAACGTAGGTGGTCAACTTTTAACATTTTATTTTTAAAATTATTCCTGGCACCAGGGAGATACCCTAGTAGCATAAGCTCCTGCCTAGCAAGTACAAGGTTCTGAGTTCGATCCCTAATCCAAAAAAGAATTCAGTTAACATCTGAAACAACTCTAAAGATCAAAATAAAACTTTTTTAATCTCATGCACGTCATTAAATATAAAATACAATGTTATATAAAATGACAAAAATGAAATATAAGTTAAATATTTATATTATGATAATTTTTAAAGACTTGTGATACATTGGTGGCACTATTTTCTTCCATGCCGATCAAAATAATATTTTTCAATCTCTTTAAATCCCATTATTTGTTCATTGAGAGGTGCAAGTTTGCTCTGAAAGTAAAATAGTGGAATGCTGAAATCTGGGAGGAAGGAAATTTTGCACAGAGTAAGGGGAATATTTCTTGCAATCTGGCTATGATTTTCAAAAGGGAGTTTCATACTGTCTATTAATTAACTTCTGTCATTGTTGGAATCCAAATAGTTATGCATTTTAACTCATCAGTGAAACTAATACTCTGTATCCTTCATTTCAGTCATCTACCCACTCCCTGTGGTAAGAGCAGCTGTAACTTAGCAAATTAACAAAACTCTTGCCTACACTATACTATTAACTATTGTATATTTTTTGCATTGAACATTAAATCCCTACATTTGTTCATCCCATTGGTCTTCTCTTTTATATCCTTTGGTGAATATCTCACTTCTTCTGCAAGTATTTTAACATCAAAATGCCACTGTGGCCCTCCAGCATATAATCTCATATTTTGAGTTTAAACCAAAATTAAATATTCATTAATAATTTATTATTTTCAGGATCTTTTATACAGTAATCAAAAAGGTGAGGCCTTTTCCTCAGTGGTGAAATTACAATAACTGCCATAGAAAATCTTTTGGTGCCCTGTCTACTTCTAGACTTGTATTTATTCTTTTCTGGATGAAGACAAAAAGGGCTAGGGACATCACAGTCACTGATCAGGCTTCCCATGAACACTCTGGAACTTTATTTGTTGTTGAAATACATTCTGATTATTTTGTTAGTGCTACATATTTGTTGTCTGTTTAGACTGATGTTTCTCATCCACACTATTTACCAAACTAGAAACATTTCCCCTTTCTGTTTCCCTGATTTTATTTCTTGTGATAACGATCTTTAAATTTCAAAACTAAAAGGATACCAAATCAATTTATCTACCTATGGCCTCAGTTGGCCACAAGCCAATATTTTAGTAGATCCAAAAAAAATTTCCTTTGAGGTTTTCTAATATAATGCCACATAACTCAAAACACACATACACAAAAAAGTTCCTTTGTAAGATAGAAATGTGTTGTAGAAAATGCAAAAAGGCTGACACACCACCATCCCCACAAGAGCTACAGCTTGCTTTTTCCTTATGGATAAGGATAGTAAGGTTTTCTGTCTCCACATGCATGTACCAATTTTCTTTATGAAGAAAAGGAAAATAAAACCCAGTGAGTCCTTTGGATGGGCAAAGACTACCTGAGAACAGAGAAGGACATTTTCCTAATTAAAGTCACATATACCCACAGTCCATGACACTTAGATCACAACTTTGAATAAACAAGTGAATCATCTACTTGGCCATAGTCAACTAGTACTAACCATGGAATCCTCAGTGGAAATATTTTCCATATACTTAGCCATATGCCTCTTTTGTATGAGATAATTTTTTTTAAATGAGCTATACCTATGGTTGATATTAGGTATATGCACATTCAAAAGATAAGTTGAAACCTGAGAGCCTTAATGTTGACCTGTTCCTGGCTACTTGAGAAGCTGAAGCAGGAAGATGACTTGAGACCAAGACACAGAGACAACCTGATTATAAAACCTGAGTATACAACAAAACAAACTTCCTCCCTGCCCAAGTCAGAGCCTAAGTATTATATCAGATAATTAATGAAATACATTAACACTCAACTGTCTTGTTGTTCTAGTTCCATATGCTGCAAAACGTATGAGGTAAGGTTGCAACATATGGAGGGAAGGTGGTGAGAGATGTGGAAGAGGACAAAGAGATTGAAGATGTACTGTGCACATGCACCAACTCCACCAGGGAATATAAGCATGGACTGCAAACAGGTACTAATGAAAAATAAAAATTGAAAGAAATATTCTTACAGTTAAGTGAACTGAGGATTCTTTCCTTACACCATGGAGAGAAAAAAAAAAATCCCTTCTCACTATAAGTGCAATACTTTAGCTGATTTAAATATGAGCTTGTAAATGGCTTACTGATTCGTATCAGTAGCTTCAACTTTGGAATTCACCTGCCATTAGCAGCTTTCAAGAAGTGTCAGTCATGAAGTTGTAAGCTGCCCTAGATATTATTTTGAGAGACAATCATCGCATGATCTAATCTCTAAGATTATGAGATTTATAGATTATATCTGCATCTCACTAGTTGAAGAGGACTATTTTTGAGCAATATTATGCAGCTTTGATGATTTCTTTAGAGACTTTTTCAGATGGACTCCAACTCCCTTACTGTCTTTCTGGTGTTCTTGGATTCACCCTCCATGTCACTCCTTATCATGTCCCAGTCTCTGAGACCACGAGCCACATATGGAGCAGAGTTAATTCTCTGAGATAACGAGACACCTTTCAGTACCCTGCCTGGGAAATAATTAGAAATCAATTATATGACATTAAATCTTAAGAGAAAATTTTGCAAATAATTGAATTATAAACTGAAGGATAATCTTTATGGCCCCATATACCTTTTCATTTAAATATTTGCTTTCTTAAGTAAGTATATTTTTAAGGGCCAGTGAGATAGCTCAGTGAACTAAGCACCTGCTTAGGCAAGCACAGGGACCAGGATTCAATCTCTGGCACTGCCTGCCACACTGGCCCCACCACTGGGGCACGCTGAGGTTGCCACTAAGACTGTGGGTGGCAGTGTATTCCTGTAATCCCAGCACTGAGGAGGCTGAAAACAAGCATCATTCAAGCTGTAGAGTGAGACCCTGTATCAAATACATTAAAAAGTGAGTATATTTTGCACTTTATCATATACTATTCTCTTACCTAGATATTCATACCTGCAGGAAGCAAAGAGAACAAATGGGTGGAGAAGGATTCTGCTTGAGTATCTAACAGGTTACAAAGGAAACACCAAGGTTTACCTCTGACCATAAACTATTCAGAACATCATGCTCTTCTATTCACAAGCTAAAAATAACAATTTCATGCACATAAACAAATGAGGAGACATGAAGTCACTATAAAAGATTCCAAGAAAAAGGAAACGATTCAATTGTTTAGGACACCACAAAAATCAGTGCTGCCAACAACCACTGAACTACTGCCCCTGCATGGCAACATGCCCTGTCTTCCTAGAAGAGAGGAACTTCTCAGAGCCCTTAGGTCAATCTGCTTGCTTTTTAATTTTTTTCTTGACTACAACACACTGTATTATAGATCATAAACACATGTTTGTTTGAAGAAAAGATATGGCATAAAGATACACACACACACACTTCATTAGTTTACAAAGGAAGAATCTGTTGATATATACCTACTAGCTTCTGCAACCTCATAAAACTCCCACATTTCTTTCTTTTCATTTTATAGAGTACACAATAGTATTAAAACAGAAAAATTACAAGTAATTTAGAATTTCACTTAGCACAGTGATAGGAATTTCACAGTATTAGTTGTAGTGAATAGATTTGTCTTCCAATCAGTTATTCATATTGCTAAATATATGCATGTAAAATTGGAAGAAAAAAGAAAATAGTACATAAGAAAGTAAAAAGAGAAAAATATAAAAAAGTGAAAAAAGAGATAAGGCAAATTATTATCTGCTGTTTTCCATAGACCATCAGAAATACACATTATAGTTGTCCAAACAAACCATCCTGCTTGCGTACATCCATATATCTCTTTCCCCCACTCCCTCTCCCATCCTTTTCAACTCAGTAACTCTTTCCCCCACTCCCTCTCCCATCCTTTTCAACTCAGTAACTCTTTTGAGTAAGTTCATTCCCTTTTCGCAGTATCTACTGTACCCTTCCAATTCCATTTTCTCTTTCATGTTCTCACATTAAAGAGACGATATGATGCTTGCACATTCAAATCTGATTTATTTCACTTAAGAGTATGGTCTCCAGTTGCATCCATTTACCAATAAGAGGCTCAAATTTATCCTGTCTTATAGCTGAATAATACTCAATTGTGTAAAAACATCATATCTTCTTTACCCATTCATCAGTTGATGGGATCTTGGTTGTTTCCAGGATTTAACTATGACAAACTGTGCTGCTGAGCTTCCACATTCAAACAATGATAAGCTCACACAGGAGAGGGGTCAGGTTGGAACAGAGGAACATTAGAGTGCTCATATATCTCTAGGGGAAGTACAACGGTCTATGTGTGATTTCTCCAGAGCTTTCTTCAAAGCCAAAGTTGAACCATTAGAAAAATTTGTTTAAAACAACTAAGGTTCTTTGTAATTTGCATTAAATGGCTAAATTGCGTATCAGACATTATGTGAGAAGACCAAACCCATTTCTAGAGAAAATGTATGTATTGGAATGAGCATTAATTAAGTTACATAAATGAAAGTCATAGTCATGCATCATAATAATAGCTGCACATTCTAAGTATTTTAATATACTATCTCTTTTCATCCACATAATAAATAACTGACATAAACTCTTCATCTGCAATGTAGAAGGAAACTGAAATAGCTTGGAGTTCACTACCTAGTCCAAAGTAACCCAGTTAGACTTCAGGTCCCAACTTAAACGATCTGACCATAGGGTTGGTGCTGTCCACCTCAATTGTGCAATTTTCCTCTTACACCACAGCTGAAAGAACAACAGAGAGAAGACAGTGATAGAAAGAAGCAAAATCACTGCTAAGGAGTGGTGGAGGGAAGAGGAAGCTTTGCAAAGGGGAGAAGAGAAAGGAAAATCAAATAAAAAAAAAAAAAGGAAAGGCAAAATAAGACAAAAACCACCACAAACTTCAGTGTCCCTGCTCTACAATTTTGCTAATGAAATTGTAGGGAGATGAACAATCCTTCAGAAAGTGCTCATGCCTTTCATTTTATCTCAATTTAAGACTCGGAGAAACTGCCACATCTCAGAACTCATAAAAGAAAATTCCAATTTATGTATGAATCACTCCTACTCTCGAAAATTGCCTGATTTTCTTCATTTTAAGTAAGTCATTAGGTCTCCTTTGAGTGAACTCATCACAGCATTTTCTCTCTTGGTTAAAAAAAAAAACACTGGCCTGTATTAAAACTATTTCCTACACGTGTGACTTGGAGACTGTGCTGAAGATCAGAAGCACCAAGCCTGGCACAACTTTGTACTGAGACTCTTCTCAGATATCTGTCACAATGTGAAAGAAGAGGAGCAAAGGGAAGCAGCAGTTACAAGTCAATCTGTCAAAAATCCTGGCTGATTACAGTGATCTGTGCATTTATGCTACAGAGATTTCCTTTGCAAATGTGAGTGGAAAAGGAACAGCAGAGTTCTTTAGCCTGGGAAGCATGAAATGAGCTCTGGATGATTATATGATTTCTCCTTCTTCGACTCCACTTATCTAGAATTTGAAGGCATTGTGATCTATTTCCAAAAGACGCTCTGGATTCTGCTCTAAGTTTTGAGTTGCCATTTATATTTTTTCTTGACCTTGGTTACCCGCTTTAAGTGTCCCTTTAGCTTTTATGACATTTTGATAACCACCATCACTGATAATCACTGTTCTGCACATACAAGTTAGTATGTACACATGTGTGTGAAACACATGCAAGCATGCACACACACACACACACACACACACACACACACACACACACACAAGCTCCAACTTGCTGTTACTGTGATTTTCTATCTCCAAGTAAAATTACACCTATTTTACTCAAGTTCCATGTTCATCAAACGTATAGAATTCCTTAGAATATTTAATCTTCTAGGAAAACTACTCCAGTATCTTATAATCCTAATTAAAATGAATTTTTATACACAACTAAAAATTGTTTTAAGGGCTGGGGAGATAGCTCTGTGGCAAAAGTGCCTGCCTGGCAAGTGCAAAGTTGTGAGTTTGAACCCTGGTCTCGCCAAAAAAAATAAATAAATAAATAAATAAATAAATTAAAACTAAGAATAAAACTTGTTTTAGAGTTGATATTTTAATAATATATTAGGTCAAAGATAAGTGTTGAACCCTATGACTTAGTATGTAATTGGAAGTCAGCTTATATTTGATGAAATTCAAATCACTACAAGGAAGAAATTGAAAACTGAGAAACATTCAAATGATGAAAACAAAAGCCACATTATGCCAAGAAAAACAGTGGCAGTGCAATATAAAGTCCTAGGGACCAATAACCAAACCAGAAAATAGCCATAGGTGAAAAATGCAAAAGTAAAAGTACAAATACAAATGTTAGGATGTCCTTATTTTCACATAACCTCATGTAGGTCATCTGTCAGGGGGCACTAGAAAACATATATACATTAAGTACAAGTCATGCCAGTGGTATTTAGTCTAAAAATATAAAAGAATTGTGTCCAGACAAATATCTCTCATACTTTCACACACAGTACTGGCAATATTTCTTCTTACTCTCATCATGCCTTTTCAGTAGTGATTAGTGCTGCCTGCCTCTGGAACTGTAACTATTTCATATCAAGAAAAATGAACTATACTCATTTCTCATTTCTACAATGGCCTCTCTCATTATTATGCTGTAAGTGCTTTGAAGTCACAAAGTAGGTATTATTTGGCTTGCATATACCAAGCACTGTATAAATACTAAATTAAATAATGTATTAATAAAAATGTGATGCCAGATTCCTATCCCAACTGTTTTGTTTATGTAAAGCATGTAGAAAGGATCCTGTAGCTAAATGTCATCCCAAATTTTCTGATCAAGGAGATTGTGGGGCCAGAGAGGAAAATGACCAACGATGTGTAGTGTGCCTAAGGTGAGTCCCCTACAGAGAAAAAATTATCTCAGGCTTTCATGGAGAGCAAATTGGCCACGCAGTGACTGTGACTCATCCAGATGGCTGACACTGACAAATGATCCACCAAGTGCTATACATAGTTCCAGGGTAAATCCTGAGGGGATCTGACTGACCTTATTAGATACCAAAAGCTATAGTTTTAGTTATATATGTCTTGCTTTATCTTGGTCTTAACCATTCAGCAGAAAAATCTAACCATGAAGTATAAAAAGTAAAGCTATACTAATAGGCTGAGATGTAAAAGACTCATGTCAGCAACTTCAGACAATTGCCAGCTGTACTGATAACTCAATATTCTTATGAACTATTGGACTATGTCAGATTATTTTGCTCTTCTCAAGTACCTACAGTCTTGGAACTGGCATCAAGTATGAAATAGTTCTTTAAAGACTTCTCCAAATATAGTTTCTCCAACAGCAATGGAACACCTACCTCTGACAAAACAGAACAAAAAAGGAGAATAAAAATAAAGGAACATTTTCCTGTGAAAAAATATGTATGTTTATACAAGATAGCTAGATAGATATACAGCTACTTTCTCAGTTTAATGAGAAGAAAGTTTTGTACTAAATACTGTTCAGACAAGATATAATTTCTGCATCTTGTCCTCTGAATAACTACTAAAAAGACAACAGTATACAATGTATTAACTATTGTAACTGTTCTACTAACCTATTTTGAAACTGTTTTATTGCTATTTTATCTTTCTTTCATTAATATGAATAAAAATTTATTTTTTGGATGGCTAAGTATCATAGATTTTATTTTATTTTTAAAGAAGGGAGTTACATATAGGCTGGAAAGATGGTTTTTATTTGTTTTGTGTGTGTGTGTGTGTGTGTGTGTGTGTGTATGTGTGTGTGTGTGTGTGCATGTGTGTGTGTTATGAGGGATCAAGCTCAGGACCTTGGGCTTACCAGATTACCAGGTCATTCCACTGAGCTATTTCTCAATATAGATACTAACTACTTCAACCATTTTACTGAAACACTTTTGTCTATAGTTAGAAGTGCAATATTATATCTGATTACAATAATGCAATAGGTGAATGAAATGAGCTTTTATGTCCAGCTATCTCTGGAGAGTTTTTATGACTCTCCTGGAAAGATTTAGTCACACTCTTTTTTTTTTTGTCTTTTTGAGACAGGGTCTCGCTATGCAGTTGAGGCTGGTCCTGAGCTCACTTTTGTAGCCCAGGCTGGTCTCGAACTCGCACCAATCCTCCTGCCTCAGCCTCCCGAGTGCTGGGATTACAAGCGTGCGCCACTACGCCCGGCTCTTTAGTCACATTCTTTTAATCTATTGCTTTATAGCTTGTTGCATTGATAACCTCCATATTTAAGTGCAAAAAGTGATTAAGAAAATATTCTATGATTGGCCTTCAGCCTAACCTAACCCATGAAACAACAAGCTACAAAAGATGTTTAAAGAACATTTTTTAAATGATGTATTATTAATTTCTATTGGTTTAACAAAAATAACTGCTACTGTTTGTGTTTAACTTTTGGACCAGTTTTGCATGATCATATGTGGTAATCTGAACAACTACTCTGCAGATAATAGGCACTATGACAACCATTGTTGATTTCTTATTACCTTGTTTTGAAATTCTGTATTGCTGTTAGTGTATTTTTATTGTTATTCTCTTTAGAATAAATTTTAAATGATGAAATATTAAAGGTTCTTTAATATAGAGCAAAAGTTTTGAGGATTTTCATCCATGAAGATTACCATCATGCGTCTTCCTGGAATCATTGACATTGTGTATAGTTTAAATGAATGCATACACTACAGTCTGTGATCTCAAGATTTTTTTTTATATTTCATCTGCTGATTTCATTTTCTGCCAACAAAGTGCCATTCTGCAAGCCGTCCCTCAAATAAAAATAATGAAAAGTAAAAGAAATAATGCCTTCAGAGTAAAATAATGACATCCCCATAAGAATTATTCAGACCTTAGAAACATTGACCTTTTTGGTTTTGGATTTTAGCACTGTTGTTATAAAATTGTCTATCAAACTTTATAAAGATATAAATGAAAGTAATATCCCCAGAAAATGTGATATAGCCTAAACTTGTCTCCTGGGGAAGGGAAGATGAAATAAACTGAAGAGCAGCTAAAGTGTATTTCTACCAGAAACTCTTTTCTAGAAAGAAGCTAAGTGAGAGCTGAAGAAAGAAAGATTGCAAATTTAGGTCAGCCCATAATACTGTGCAAGTTTACCCCTGAAATATCATTGAAAAAGACAGTTTGTATTACCTATCGCTTCTTTTCCTATAATATTTCTGGGAGAAAAGAGCATTATTGTCACCCACTAGATAGATGTCACATGATGACAACACAATGTGGAAATCTTTGTTCATTTTACAGAGGAAAGTAATCCTTTCATTAAACTGTTAGTAACAGCTTTCTATTTTTTAAATATTTGTTTGCACCTCATACAGTTTACACTCATCTCTTGGAGTGGGTACACACGCATAATGCAACTTGTTTCTTTAAACAAAAATTCCCTTCAGTTTCCCTCCCAAGTCCCCAATAAACTAGACGTTTCGTACATGCATGGTATCCTTCCTTTGTGTCAGGTGAAGTGAGAATGAATAAAATAATGAAAGATGGAAAGAAGGAGACAGGGAGCTGAGACTTTTGAAAAATGAGAAGAAAGCTGAGACCAAGGATGAAGGATGAGGATAAATAGGGGACAAATAAATAGAAAAAGGATAAGTCCTTTGCAGGAACCTAATAACCTCGAGATATAAACATTATATGTCATCAATATGCACAAGGCACAATAATATAACATGAATAAAAAGGAAAAGAAAAGAGAATTACAGAGGAAAATAAGCTTCACAAAATATTTATTGTTCTAGAACCCTGAATAGTTACACTAATTGAAAGCCCATATCCACTTTTTTGGGGGAAAGGTATCACCTATATACCAGTGCATCACTTCTTGCTTGTACAGAAAGATAAAACTATCAACAAAATAAAAAATTCTATCTGTTGTGCTTTTGTCATATAGTTCTTTCAGGTGTAAATGAAATTCATTTATTTTGTGCAAAACCATAATGGTGGATACACAAGTTGTTTTACTGAGAACTGCCTTCTTTGGTCCTAGAGACCTCCATGGTTACTGTTTCTCAACTTTGCTCCTCCTGGCTTCTTGAATTCCAGTTGCAATTGTCCAAATCCCTTAAATCTGCAGTTACCAGTATAATGCAAGCTTCCAATTACTGTATTTATATAGTTCTGTACTGCATGGAATATGTAGATGGGTTTCTTTTTTCCTGCTAAACGGCCATAAGCATCTGTTATCTCTCCTATCTCATGACACTAAAAGGGGAAACATATGAAACCATAACTGTAGGAAGAAATTAGATGAGCATCATAAAGAAACAAAAGTTTTCAATCAATGCATAAAAGACAAGATAAAGAATAAGTAACTATAGAGGAGAACACAGTCTGGACTGTCAGAGAGGGAGAAAGGGGTCGCGGAGGTGGAGACACTGGGAAGCAGACACGTTGAGACTTACAAAGATTACTGTATTAATACGGTAATTCCACCACACCTAGCATGAGAAAACCAGGAAGGTGAGCAGGAGTGATGTGGGGCTGACGGCAGGAATTCCAAGTCTCCATATGTGGATGTAGCCAATGCCCAGCTCTGTGAGCTAGAAGACCCCTGCAGCAGGGAAATATTTGGAAATTCTTTACTAAAACCAAACATGTCATAAAAATAAGTAAAACTAGTGTTAGTTATAGACCCAAAAAGTCTTCATGTCTGATATGTCATTCTGCAGTAGAACAGGAAATTTACAACCCATCTGTAAAACCAAGTACAAATCAGAGCTCAGTCTGCTTTTCATTCTTAAACTTGATTAAAATGATGATCAGGGGTTGTCAGCTATCTTAAAAGACACAGCCCTAGCTACAAAATGGTATCAAAGGACCCTAGGTAATATGGAGATAAGTTGGACAAGAGAACAAAATTTATTAATAATTTTAATGACCGTCCTATGAGAGATGTAGGCAACCTGTGTTGAATGAAATGAAAGATAAGATGTCACACAATAAGGTACGAATTAGAGAATACACAGGAGCCCATAATTACAAACTGGTTGTGAAAATATTCAAGACAAGGGATAGAAGACAAGCCCAGTTTCTATGCACTATGATTTTTCAAAGAGAGAGAACTATCATGGGAAGGATGAAAGAAAATTGGTGATCATTTCAGAGTCCAACACTTGCCTGCCATTCCTGAATATTCTTTCTCAAGGCCAGTTTCTGTTTTAAGTTGTATCCAGCTGCTCTTTTTTCTGTTCATGATAGTTTTGTGGGGGATCGCATCAATGTACATTAATCAAAAGTAATGTTTAGAAAAAGTAATATCAGTGAGGGAGTAGGACAATGGACTGTGGAGAACAATGGACATCTGCACCGGACAGTGTTCATGGGAATGTACACAGCAACGTGGGAATGTTGCTATCCTACAGGTGGCATTTTACATGAACAATGACGCATGGCCATTCTACTATATGATAACAATAATTGTCCACTTGGAAAACAGAAGTTCTAGTCCCTTTTCACGTAACCACCAACAGGTGGACTTAAAACAGATGTGAAAAGCAAAAATATAGAATTATTGACAGAAAATGTAAGAAACTTGTTACATAACCCTAGAGTCCAGGAGACCTATCTTAAGGAAATCAACAATAAATTATTTGGGAAATGTTTTAAATAACATCAATACTTTTCTAGCACTTATGTGTTAATTACTCTACTAAAATTTTTACATAGAGTAACTCATTTCATCTTTAGCCAGGCTTATCTGATAGCTAACATAATTATCCCATAGTACAGATGAGAATGTTGGAGCAAGAAGAGTAGACAAGTTGACCATATCCGTAAATCACACAGTAGGTCCTCATAGGGGCCCCTGTCATCAGAGAGCAGGTGCTTACCCACTACATCTCCTCTCTCACAACAAATTTAAATGAATAAAACGTAAGCATTTCAATAAGAAATCAAAGTTAAAACGTGCATCTAAAGCAGTGGTTCGCAACCTTTCTAATGCCGTGACCCCACAATACAGGTCCTCATGTTGCGGTGACTCCAAACCAAAAAATAATTCTGGAAGATACTTCAAAACTGTAATTTTGCTACAGTTATGATTCGGAATGACTTTAGGCGACCCCTGTGTTTTGGTCGCTCGACCCCTGCCGGGGTCGTGACCCACAGGTTGAGAACCGCTGAAAAAGATTATTTAAAATGTATTTACTACAAACTATAACTTCATATTAAGATCTTTGTATTGTTATCCAAACATTTTGTAATTCTAGAGTTAGTATAAATATAAGGAGTCATCAGGGCCAGCGAGACAGTTCAACAGACTAAAAGCACCTACTTATGAAAATTCAGGGGCTGGGGTTCGATCCCCGGCACCAGATGCCGTGCCAGCCCCACCCTAGGGGCAAGCTGAGCCGGCAACTGAGTGTGGGCATAGTGACACATGCCTGTTATCCCAGTGTTGAGGAGACTTAAAACAGGAGGATCGCTACGAATCTGTGTTGTGTAGCGAGACCCTGCATAAAACACAAAATTGAAAGTTACCTAAATGAATAAAAGACAACTCCATGAAAATAAGGTAAGCAGCATTTTGAAGAGGCAGTTCCAGAAAGAGAAAACACAAATGATCACTGAATATATCCTATTATATATAGTTCTACTGGCATGAAGATAGAGATTTAGAAAGTTACAGTGAACCATTTTCCAAATTGATAAAATTGAAAGTGTTTAATTGAAATAACAAGAAAAAATATACGTGTATATATTTTTAATGTATGTAACTGGTACAGGGTCTCACTACAAAGATCAGACTCTCAGTGATTCTCCTGTTTTCAGCCTTCCCATAGCTGGGATTACAGAAGCTGGGATTACAGGCAAGCGCCATCATGTCTGAACTAAGAAAAATATAATTTCATGGACTTGCAAGGAAATAAAACTAAGACCATTGATTGTGGTTTTCATGCAAAATTAAAAGAAAAAACCATGAATATATTCATAAATAAGGACTCATTCCATAAACTGTGGTGTACATCCTGTGAAATATTTTGCTAATTAAAGTAATTACCTTTATCTGTATTTAACAATGCCAATAGATTTTCAAATATAATACAGGGGCCTAGAAATTAATGTTTACCAGATCATAATTATGAATACCTTCAACCTCCTCAAACCCCTCTCATTCAAAACAATTACTTAATATTATATACATAGGTATGTGCTTAATAGGCATCTACATGTATAAGTATATGTAAGAATATGAAAGGGTTACATATCCAATTTATGGTATTAGTTGTCTCTACAAGTATGGGCTATGGCTTTATTTTTCAAATTGTGTCAAACTTGCATGCAAGCCTCACCTGTCTCCCTCCTTATCCACCAAAAATAATTCAATTATAATTACCTTCTTTACTTTAAACTATTTTAGACTTAGTATTCAGTACATTACAGATGGTGTTTGTACTTTTTAAGACAAAATTTAAAGGAACTTTTAAAAAAAACATTTTGATATAATTATTACAGTCACAATCAGATTTTCTTAAGAAAAATCCATTTTATTTTTTGAAATTCTTTTTTCTATTGATATTAATAAGAAAGAAATAGCTATGAGACAGTTTTACAACAGGTTAGTAGGACAGATACAATAATCAATACATTGCATATTATTGTCTTTGTAGTAGTCGTTCAGAGTATAAGATGCAGACATGATATCTTGCCTGTAATACTATTAGTACAAATCTTTCTTCTCATTGAACTAAAAGAAAGTAGCTGTATATAATTATTGCTTTGTGTTTTTTTTTTTAAAAAGGTAATGAAAGAGAATAAGAGGCAAGGAAATAATGCCATAGGAATGTATCACAACAATTTTGTAAATGGTTAAATTCCATAATTTCTGTGTAAAAATTTGTAATTGTTTTTACATTCTATAGGGATTTAAAGTTTAGAAAAATCCATTTAAAAATCTGATACTAGATTTTAAAAATCAGCAAAGATATAACAGTGCTGGACCAACCCTATGAGCAAATGGACTTAGTAGATGCTTACGGAGTGTTCCATACAACATCACCATCCTAGTGCACACGGTTCTTAGCTGTGCACAGGTTTTCTCTCAAAGTCAGACACTGTTTGGCTTAAATAATTTATAGATAGGGTAAGAACAATGATAGAGGATGACGATGGTAAGCAAACTTTTACAATCACTACTAGGAAAATTCTAATATGATTCTGTACATCTTTATTAGAAAGAATTGTGTTGGAAGGCTGGATAGATGGATGGATGGGTGGGTAGGTGGATGGAGAGAGAAGGGGTGTGAGGACAAAAGGGACAAAGAAACCGAAGAGAAATATTTCTAAAATTTGGATTATGTGCATGTTATTTTTACCTAGAATGATTAAATTTTATTATAATTTATACTAACAAAAGAAAATCAACATGAATTATAATTATGAAACTTTCCCTAATCACCAAGCATTACATCTGAAAAATGACCCATCCTAGGGCTAAGAAAAATTATGCAAACTTTAAAGACATGAAGACATTTGAATTACTTTTTTAACTATTTCATTGTAGATAATTCTCTTTCCTCTTTTTTTTTTTTTTTTTTTTTTTTTTTTTTTTTTTTTTTTTTTTTTTTTTTTTTTTTTTTTTGTCTTTTTGAGACAGGGTCTCGCTATGCAGTTGAGGCTGGTCCTGAGCTCACTTTTGCAGCCCAGGTTGGTCTTGAACTCACACCAATCCTCCTGCCTCAGCCTCCCGAGTGCTGGGATTACAGGCGTGCGTCACCACGCCCGGCACTTTCCTCTTTTTGAATAAAGAACATATTAGTACTGACATAATTTATCTTTCCCTTCCATCATAGCTTCCCTTTGCTCTCATTGTAATGCGTATAATAACATCTATATCCTTTCTGTAATCAATGTTCCTAGAATTGTTTATGCTTCCTCCCATAGATAAATATATTTTAGAACACTCTGTGATATTCCGTATACAACTTACAGCTGCTAGTAAACAAAACATGTAAATGTGTGATTCTTCTTAGCGCATTTCTTCTCTCTCAAGTCCTAAAGTGCCATGAAGGCAGGGACTCTGATTCAGTGATTACTGTGTGACCTAACACCTCAAGCGGAGATTAATAAGCCTTCATTAGGTGGCGAGGCACATGCATTAAGGGACTCATGGAATGCCCACATAGAAATGCAAGAACAGGATTCAAAAGAAGACGTAGCATTTAGGAGAAGTGGCACAGACAATATTGGCTTTAAGGAGCATGGATTTTTTTTTTTTTTTTTTTTTTTTTTTTTTTTTTTTTTTTTTTTTTTT
>PVJA010009401.1:0-60873 GCA_004027025.1 Myocastor coypus
AAAAAAAAAAAAAAAAAAAAAAAACTAGAAAGGCGGATGTGTCTAACTCTAAAAAGAGAAATCACAGCATGAGAAAGCCTTGTACATAAGACTCTTCTGTACTGAATAATTTCACAAAATGAAATTAAATACATATAACTTTGGATTCATAAAGTATAAAATATGATAAAAAGCTTTTACTATTTTAGCTAACTGATTAGTTAACTTCTAACTTTAAATATCTTACCCAGGTTATCAGGATGTTCATGTGAATTTGTGAGAAATTCAAATGAGATTCTTTATAGGTTTTCAAGCTTTCTTTTCTGCATGTGAAATACTGTTGAGTCATATATAAAATGTAGCTTTAGCTGTGCATACACTTAGAATTCTGGAGAATGGCTTTATGATTCTGCACTTCTGCTGGCAGTTGAATGAAAGCTTTGGTTTCTCCATATCTTTGACAGCACTTGGTTTTGTCTTTTTAAAAAATACCTATTCTAGGGGATTGAGGGGATAGCTCAGTAGAATAAGCGCTTGCCTGGCAAGCACAAAGGCCTGAGTTCAAACCCGAGTTCCACAAAAAACAAAAATAAATAAATAAAATAAATACACAAATTTTAAAAAATAAAATAAAAAATACCTATTGTACTAGGGATGCTGTGGGATTTTACTGCGGTTTCAATTTGCATTTTCTTGAATGCCAATAGTGCTGAATGTCTTTTCACTCATTTTGTTGTAGGAGTAACTTTGGATGAGGGGTCTAATCAAATCTTTTGCCCACTTTTAAAGCTGGATGCTTGGTTCTGACTTTGAGATTTGAGACTTCTTTTTCTATTCTGAATGTAAGTTATTTTAGATGCGAATTGCTCATATTTTCTTAATTTGTCCTTTCGATTTTCCACTTGGCATTAATTTTCTCCCGGGTCTTTTTTCTCACCCTGATGTCTTTCCTCCCTCCCCCTCCTCCCTCCCCCTCCTCCCTCCCCCTCCTCCTTCCCTCGTTCCCCCGTCCTTCTTGCCACTCCACTCCTGTCCCTCTTGCTTCTGGCTCTGGGACTGAACCCACGGTCTTGATACTGAGCTACGTACTTTGGTCTTTATTTTTATTGTGAGACAAGGTCATGCTAAATCCCTAAGACAGCCATGCTGGAATGGAATTCTGGGTTCGATCCTCTGCCTCAGCTTCCCAGATGCTGGGATTACGCGATTACATGTGCTGCTGTGCCTCATCCCACACTAGATTTTTAATGGGCTTCTTTCATTTTTAAATGTACTTGATGCCTGAAGGAAGGCATGTTATCCTGAGTAGCTAAAGTATGTATGAAAGTTAGAATAGACCATCTTTCACTTACTGATGCAATGCTTTAAGATATCTTTTTCTTACTCCAGGTGAAGAAATTTATCACTGGTTACACTTACTAACAGTAGTTTACATTCATTCATACATTGGTAATGCAACAAGAATGCATAAAGATTTGAAGAAAGCCTTTCCCGACTGTTACAATTCCTGTGTAAAATTATCGTAAGCAAAAATAAGACCTTAAGACTACTAATGTATGAGAGACGGTGGGGAGCAAACTATTTACATTTAAATATTGAGGCTGAGGGTCAGCCAAATAGCGCAGTGGACTAAAGTGCCTGCTTAGGCAGAGTGCAGTTGCTGGGGTTCAATCCTCGGTATGCCATGTTGGTCTCACCCCCGGAGTGCCCTGAGGTGGCGATTGAGACTGGGCATGGTGGCACATGCCTGCAATCCTAGAACTTGGGAGGCTGAACACAGGTGGATCACTGTGAGTCCTAGGTACATAGGCTGTCCTGAAATACAAATTAATAAATATTGAGGCTGAGGGAATAAAATTGAATATTTTAAGTAAAAATGATATTTATCTTATGAAAACTAATTTGAAGACAACATTATGCATCATAACAATCATTGTTGAATTCTTATCATATTGTTTAGTGAAATTCTGTATTGTTTCTGTTTTTTTAACCATCTTTTTATTCTCTTTAACAATACAATACATAGGAAGGAAAGACTGGGATGAGGAAAAGGAAAAATGAAAAAGTATAGGAATATTTGCAGAAGAGTTTGGATAATTGTATTTTCAATTTCTCTGGGCCTTTTGAAGGGAGAAGTTAACGCTTACATTTTCTTTTCTTTTTTGTGTATTTTGTAAGGAGTATCACTATACAGATCTGGCTCATAGTGATCCTGCCATTTCAGCCACCCGAGGGCTGAGGTCGCAGGTGTGTGCCACCACGCTGTCTCATTGGCTAGCTCAGTGTACCTGAGAGCGGGGCTGGCGTGGAATGTGCTGTTGGGGTCGGGATCAAACCCTGGTTCCCGACCTTGCCTAAGCAGGTGCTCAGTCTGCAGAGGTAGCTCACTGGCCCAGGTACCACATCTTTATCTCTAGCCTCCACTCCTCTCTTACCTGTGACATCACTCAGTAGATAACCTCTCTTATACCACTTTTATCATCTGGTCTAATATCATAAATCATTTCACTCTCCAAATCTGTTCCACCCCAAACATCCGCTTCATTCTTCTCATTGTTGAAACCAAAGTTCTTAAGGCCATCTTCCCTTTTTCTGTCCTGTTCTCTATTTTGAATTCTTCAGAAATCTCTCTGGGTATAACACAAAGAATTAATCATAAACTGCTATTTTTCAGCATTGTGGTGGTTGCCAGCTTGGTATGAGTTTCTCAGTTCTCGCCTGGGTTGTTTCCTCAGATTATTGAACTGTGCAGCTTTATGACATATAAATACCATTTTAATTACCTTTTTACTTAATGCCTCTTGAAATGTAGCAATTTTCAGAAAAATCATTGTTTGTATATTTATTTGCTCTTGAACTTAGGCTACCGTTATGTTTTCTAAGGTCTGTCACTGAAATTAGAATAAAACTATGTGGTGTATTTGGATGAAGTGAAAATACTTGGCTCTGTAGCTACATACCAGCAAGAGAGATGAAAGGAAGCAAGGATCTTTTATCGCTCTTCGGCCTGTTTAACCTCATGCTGTTTCTACAGGTCTGGAGAGACTCAGGCATTTGGCCTCAGGTTAGCATCAAGCTCACGCTGCCCTGGTATTCACCATCACTAGAGCGCTAGCAGTTGAATTTGCACCGTCTTCCAAAATGGGAGACTTCTGTATTCTCCCTTCTTTACTTCACCAACCTCAAACCCCTGTTAAGTCTTTTATTGGGGGGATGAGGTTGAACGCACTAAACCTCTATTAGTTTACATTATATGTATAAAAATGTAACTGCTTCCTTTCAAAGTTTTGTAACATGTAAGTGTCTTCACTCAATTGGATTTTTTTCTATGTGTAAAGACTGGATATCTTGGGTGGTGTATGAAATTTAACAAAATTTTTTACTACCATGAAATAGTTTTTCAGTTAACAATTTTGATCATCAGGAGGATTTTCAGGAAAAACAGTAAAAGTATAAGTCAGGTATAAATCTACTTGTATAAAAGATCTACTTGGAAAAACATTCAAGAACAGTACCTAACATCACTTCTTTGGTATGCTTTTAATTGTCATTCTTTAATAATTGCTTAAGACGAGGAATTTAAAAATAGAAGGACTGGTATTAAGGTACTTTTTCAAATTTCATGGTCTGCTTTGCTCTCTATTGTGCTTTATAAGCACAATTCCTAGTAAGACTGTATCTGTATTCTATAAATTCATGAATATGTGGGTTTGTTTCATGGTGGTTGAGAATATGCCAGGAACACTGACAAAAATACCCATGAGAACTTAAGCCTGAAGAAGGCAGCTCCTGATGAGGGAGGGGCTTCTGCTATCAGTGGACTGTCTGCACTCTGAGGCAAAGGATTAATAATGACTAGCTTTGTTTTCATTTTGTGCACAGAAAACTTTAAATGAAGTAATACAAAAAATAAATAAATAAATAAATAAATAAATGAAGTAATACAGCATTTTAGATATTGTGGGTCAAACTTCAAGTCATTACTCTATTGGTATCAGTTAAGTCATAAACTCTACTGCAAGACAGTTTTATGTAATAACTCTTATTGTTAAACTGTTGGAGTTTGTCATTAGCCAGAGCACTTCCGTTTCTATTAAAAACAAAAATGTGCTTCTTTGTCATGCTTTGCCTTATACATATTCTGTTTTTTAATATCAGATAATGTGTTCTCTTTGGTTTTTGAACATCTTCAAGTTTACATTTTCCTACTTCAACTGGCAGTCTTGGTAAAAATAAAAATGGAAATCTCTAAAATTTATGTTTTAAGAAAAAAACTAAGTTTATGTCATGGATATGGACAACTAAACTACACAACTCTTTTTTTTTTTATTATGTGTCATTTATATGGCATTTAAAACGCTAAAAAATAAATATACCCTCTTATACTTTTTGGATTACCTTTATACAAATGTAACATATGTCAGTCAGCATTATAAAATTCAAGGTTAAAAGATTTAATTTGTGACTTAGAATGCGAATATCAATTATAATTCTGGAGTTGTGTAGAAGAAAGACTACAGGACTTGGGTAGCTCATGGGTCAATACTTAGAATCTGGGCTTGGGAGCAAGGAGACAGAAGAATGAGAACCAGCTCGTACCTGACAAGCAACGTGTTATTTTGTTATAAGTTATTTTTTCAACTATAGAGGATATTTCACCTTTTGCTTTTTGCAGTAGAAGTCTTTTATACTGAGATACCTCATATATATATATATATATATATATATATATATATATATAATATTTTTAAGATTTCACTAAGTCCTTAAATTACCCAGATTAGGCTCAAACATGTAATCCTCCTGTTTCAGCCTCTCGAAGTGCTAGACACAGCAGACAACAACCAAATTCCTTCTGCCTTCTTTGAATGGTGAAGTAAAAGCACCGAGGTTTGAGAACGTTTCAGCAGAGTGCATTTCACAAGAGGGAAACAGAAGAAGCTCCGTGAGCAGCTCTCTGGTTTGGCAGTGCTGTGCTTGGGGAATCTTGCTACAGAGACGTGACTATCTGATTCTTGTCCAAAAGTTTAGGTAAGAAATGGAGCATCAAATAGTTGGATTAGAAGTGGGCAATAAATTAATACTTAATGGTGGATCCAAAATCCACCCAAGATAGCTGTGCCTGTGTGCCTTATGCGTATACTGAACCACCAAAAAAGTCTTTTAAAGTTTTTAAAAAATGCTTTAAAGCACAGTTTTCATCAATTATCCTTACTACACATGACCTGTGGCAATGAATAACTATCATTTCCTTCTTCTACAGCCCCTGTGGAAAAACAAATGACTTGCTACATAAAATACAGGTTATCAGCAATATTGCTAATTGATGGTGTAGCTGCCAAGATCCAAGTCACATTCTGACAGAGACTATGATATAATGTTACTCCGCAACATTTCACCCATCAGAAGCCAGAAAATAACCAACACTCAGTATTTTCTTTGGATCAGCAGTACAACTGAATAGTGGCAGTTAACATAATTAAAGGCCAGTGACCAGATGAAAAAGACTTAGATGGTAACTTTTTTTTTAACTAAAAAAGGATATGTATTAAATGATGTTTGAGTTTCATCCAAAGTAAGAAGGAAATCCCACCAAGCTGATTAAAAAACAAAAAGGCTTTCAGTGAGAATTTAATGAGTACCTGCCCTTGCCCCTTGTTGTAATGGGGCTATAACTGTAAAGGGTGCAGATTTGCTGTGGTAAAATCAACATGAAACTGGCAAAAACAGTAGGCCAGAACATCAGTGGAGCAATTTAGAAAAGGCAGACACAACTACAAACACACTCAGCCACCTTGACTTTGACAAAGGGACCCAACATGGTCACTAGAAGAAAGCTAGCCTCTCTAATAAATGGTGCAGGAAAAACTGGCTCTCTACATGCTGAAGACTAAAACTATGTCCATGACTATCACCTGGGACTAAACTGAAGTCAAAAGAGATCAAAGATCTAAGTATTAAAACAAAAGCACTAAATTTACCAAAAGAGAAAGGTGTCTTAAGGGCACAGGGTAAAGCAAAGAGCGTGGGAAATACTTCAAAGAATCAACAACTGCAATCTCATTTTACTAAAATATTTTTGCACATCAAAGGAAATTGGTGGAAAGACAACACACAGAGTAGGAAAAAAGCTATCCAGTTGTCCCTCAGACAGAAGACATCTAGAATATATAAACAATTTTTTAAAAATCAGACCTCCCAAATTCAAAGACCCAGGCCAAAAACAGGCAGCTGTGATGAGCACACACTTGTAAGGTGAAGATATACAAGTGACAAATAAATACACGAAAAAATACTCGCCATCATCGGTCATTCAAGAGACACAAATTAAAATAACACTGATATGCCACCTAGTCCTAGAGAAAATGGCTGCCATAAAAAAAAAAAATCAGCCAATGATAAGTGCCGGCAGGGCTGTGGGCAAGAAGAAACCATCTTCTACTGTTTGTGGAGGTGCAGACTTGTACAACCAGTGGGAGAATCAGTGCGGAAATTTGTCAAGAAATCAAGAGTAGATTGATTTCTACTCATTCTACCCAGGTCCTCTCTTTCTGGATATCTTCTCAGAAGAATTAAAGGCATCACACCACAGCAGTATATGTGCACTCATTTTTATAGCAGCACAATTTGTAATAGCTAAATGCTGGAAACGACTCAAACGCCCATCAACCAAGGAATGGAATAAAAAAAGCATGTGGTACTTTGACAGAGTAGAGTACTTTTCAGCCATAAACATACAAACGTAAGACTTTTACAGGTAAATGCGTGCAAATGAGGCCGTATTCTTTTTTTTTTTTTTTTTTTTTTTTTTTGTCTTTTTGAGACAGGGTCTCGCTATGCAGTTGAGGCTGGTCCTGAGCTCACTTTTGTAGCCCAGGCTGGTCTCGAACTCGCACCAATCCTCCTGCCTCAGCCTCCCGAGTGCTGGGATTACAGGCGTGAGCCACCACGTCCGGCTAGAGGTCGTATTCTTAAGTGAAATAAATCAGACTCGTGTGTGTAAACATTGCATTGTTTCCCTGATGTGAGAAACTGACAGAGTAAATAAGATCTAAATGAATGATAAATATTGTGAAATCAGGAGAAACTGCTCAAAAGGAGAAAGGAACTAAAATGGAGTAAAGCGGAACGGATGGAAGGGAAGAGAAAAACACAAGCTGGTCTACTGCTAACTCTTAATTCACTGAAAATCAAGATCTGTGCTGAATTTTAGGAGCATATCTTGTACTCTGAGCAGCTACTTCAAAAATAATAACACATGAAAAGTTTTTAACTACTGTTGTTGTCTTATTTTGTTTTACCTTTTTTCCAAAACATAAAAAATAAATAGGTCTAATTTAACTTTTCCATTCTGTTACAGGTTATGTCTAGTTGTCTCCCCAAAGCCTCATGCAATCCTGGGGCGTGGCTTCTATAGATTAAGACTTGATTCCTGATCCCTGGGATTGTGTTTGAGTACTGATGGGATTATTGGTCTGAGTAAGGCTGAGACTATGGGTGTGGTCTAGGGTGGATATCCTAAGGCAGAGAGCCTGAATGTAATATAAAGAGAGACAGAGAGACAGACTCAAGCTGTAGCTGTTGCTCTGCTGCCGTGTTTGGTTGGCTGCCTCTGCCACCATTTTGTTGCTGTTCTGCTGCCATGAACTGGATGCTCTCTGCCCTGCTCTACTCAGCCTTGGGCCAGCCGAATATGGACTGAAACCTCCAGTAACTGTGAGCTAATGAACCTTTCCTTCCTTCATGTTGAGTGTTGGGTATTTGTCCCAGCAACGAATAAGAAGTAACTAAGACATATTCAAATTATTTCCAAAAAATGATCAACCCTGAGCTTGGAGAACATGTATGGATGGACAAAAAAAAGTCTAAGGTATACTTAGGAACCTCCTGTCAGGAGCCCAATGCCTCAGGCTCAGGAGTCACTGCAGAAGCCCCTCCAGGCCCACAGGTCTCCTGCAAGGCTTCCTGGAGCTACGTGCTTCAGGTTGAAATGATGAGCACATCGTGAAATAAACCTAGAGGACCCTGATCAAAGTCATCTTCTTAGAAGTGCAATTAGCAGGGGCGGTGAGATAGCTCAGTGGACTAAAGCACCTGCTTGTGCAAGCTTGGGCAAGCATGAGGACTGTGATTCCATCCAGCACCACACACCACGCCAGTCCCACCAGCCAGCCAGAGTCCAGATGTAGTGGCACACAACTGTAATCCTAGCACTGAAGAGGCTGCAAGCTGTCCCAGCTGTGTCATGAGACCCTGTAACAACCAGATACAACTAAAAAAAAAAAAAAATGCAATTAGTACCTATTTGAATATTACACTGTAAACACTGTCTTACTTAATTCACAACAGTTTTGACCAAGATTATCTTTATAACTGCTTTGTATCTGTATTTTACACTTCATTTCCTCAAATGGAAAAGTATGTGTATGATATAGACATTCTTTCTGAGTTTCTAAATTCCTAATCTAACAAAAGCTGTGTCTACTTTGAGAGAAACTAGCGTTTTTACTACTTATCTGTTGAAATACTAGTAATATCTACTTATCAAAGATTTCAATGTTAATTTATTTTGTTCTGCTTTCAAAAAGTTTTACACTGGCTCTTTTTCTATTCATAATGGTTTCCTTTGCCCTTGTTTTTCTTGGAGTATGAAGAAGCATAGGCTAGGTTGTCCGCACAAATGTTTTATGTTCACTGGCAGCAAGCACTGAGCCCTTTGCCTCTCCGGGTGCCCTGCATGGCTTGGTACATGGCAGGGGGTAGGCCCATGCTTTTGACTGAAGGATGACACACTGGCATGGTGACAACGGAATGTTTGCCTGTCGCTACAAAGCACCTTCTTACCTCTTTGAGTGCGGCGAGGGGGGTGGGGACTCTATCTTCCCAGGCATCTATCAACTTGTTCGGAGATGCCCTCCCTTGGCACAAGGACACAGGCACCCGCGATGATTCTATGATATTTTCAGGTAAAAATAATTTTTATTTCAATTAGAGTCCAGACAGGAGTCAAGTGAGGCAAGTGGGGGAAGATATAAAGGAAGAATTATTTGGGAAAGGGTGGAGAGTTGGGAGAACACAGGAGGGGCTGAGCCCGCCAGGACGGAGGGCTGCTCTCACCTCTGGCTTCACAGGCAAGGCCAAGGGACACTTTCCAGGGACGCCTGTGGCCTGGCCAAGTGCCCTCATCCGAGGATGCTCCACAGATGGCTTTGCCAGAGATGCCCAGAAGATGGAGAAAATGCCACCGACCAAGTTACAATGTGCAGCAGAAAGAAGAGAGTGAATTTCATGGGACAAGATAGTGTCCATCTGGCAGGTTTCTTTTTGTTTTGTAATTTGGAATACATAAAAAAAGTCAAAGATAAAGAAAAGTTATCTTTTATCCTCTACAGGACATTTATTCATGGGCATAGCAGAGGTTGCAAACCCTGCTAAGACTGCCTCATCTAGAACACTGACAGTCGGTATTCCCAATCACTGGTCCATTGCTTATATAGAGCCCAGGGTGGGCCGGGTACTATGTGATTCTTATGGACAGAAAGGCCTCCTGGCTCTGCATGGTTCTGCACTAAAGAAAGTGGACAGTGATAACCACACAGCTGAGGCTCCAGGCAGGAAGCTCGCAGCACACAAAAAGAGAAAGAAGGCTATACTTCAGAAAAGAAGCGGGAATCTTCCCAGAGAAAGAAAGCAGAAGCCAACTCACTTTTTGCCAACAGTAGATAGTGGCTTATAAAAATAATTTAATGGACCTTAAGTGGCATTTTTTAAAAAAATAAATGGGATATACAACGGGATGGCAGGCATTATGCATGCTCAAGAGGAAAGTATTTTATGAAGGCCTTCACTTGCACGGGCGCACGGCCTAGATTGCATCTTCACCAGGTCTGTCGGGGTTTGCATCTCCTCTGAGCAGTTTCCCAGGCACTCTTCCATGAGAAGCTTAGCTCTCAGAGTGGTGACATTAGCAGGCAACAGAGCCTGTAAGAGGGCAGCCCAGCGGGGACTCTTAAATTATTGGGGTGTGCACCCTTCGAAGGCATTAAGGCAGTCACCATGAGACCCCTTACTTCTCTCAAGAGCATTGTGTAACAGGAGCAGATTGGGCCCCATCCCTTTCCTGAGGCATCCTCCACCATAAGCCCTGGGACCCCCACAAGCTCTCCTGTTGGTGGAGTCAAGAGGGCCCTTGGCTAAATCTCAGCTGTTGCTCCTGCCGTCCTGACTTTGGAACTCAGACCCAAATCACCTGATTTTGTGTAGAGTATTTCTCTTCTCATAATTTTTTACAGTACTGAAAAATATAGAGCAATTTAAAGCTCTATTTGTGTCAGTTGCTCTAGGACCTGGGATCAGTCATTTTGAACAATGTACCTGTCTGTGTCATAAAACTCCTGTATTTGCTGTTGGATTTTAGCATGTCCACCATCCTTACAAAGCACACGCCTGTTCATGCTGTGATTCACGGGGTAATTTTTGTGCCAATCTGTCAAACAGCCATCGAAGGCCTTCCTTCATCCAGTTTCTTTCCATGTGACAGGGCCAAGGACTAGCAATAGCAAGAAATCATTCTTCTACTCATGTGCCTAAGGAGCCGAGGGCCATGGTGTTGGAGTGGAAACATCAAGTAGAAGACAATCATCTGGGTGCACTAATAGAAAAAAGGACGGAGTGGGAACATGGGAAGTTACCTAGCATATTCTACCTAGTAATTCAGTTTCTGCATCTATCCAAAACATCTTTTTAAAGTATTGTCAATATGCCAGGCATTGAACAAGTACATGAAGCTCGCAATACAAACCTGAGTCATGAGTCATTGCTTTATTTTTCATCAGGGAGAATTCTACTAAAACATCAAGTCTGTCGGCAATAAGTGTGAAAAACACACAAAGTAGATCATTTGAGCTCTGTAGATCAAAACAAGAAATACAGAAATGTCCATCGAAATAAAGAAGAGTAAGAATTGAGAATAGGAGGAAAAGAACAGACAGCGACCCCCAAGAAGCCAGCCAGCTCACAGGGCCCCTGAGATTGTGCTCAGGAAAATGCAGTCAGGTGTCTGGATTTCAATCCAGTCCTGATTGTTTCTACTTAGGAACTTGGGTAACTTACTGAAACTCTCTAAAGTTAAGTTTTTGAGGAACAGCCATAGAAAGCTTGTATTAGTTATAACTTTTCTTTGTAAGAAACTCAACAGAAGTTTTGCCTAATTTTAAACAAAGAGTACTGACTCACTTAACTAGGAATTCCAAGCAAGAGTTGTTATCCAAGGACTCAAAATGACTTCTCGATGAACCTATTAACAGGCTTAATTCGCAGGCAGTTTCTTTCTATGTGAACAGAGGGGGAATTGGGCGCAGTGTACAACCTATGTTCTTATACCTCATCATCTGAAGATGGTGGAGATACTGTCTCCAACTAATGAGAAAGGCTGGATCCATCAGCATAGCTCAAGGGGCTTTTCCTATATCCATTGCTGTATCTGAAGGATTTTACAGGGGAAACTTCAGGGTTCTGTTACCCACCTCCCTAGTGCTGGGTAGAGTACTACAGCGGAGGAATGCATAGAAACAGAGATGACACCCTGAAGGGAAAGATACCAGGTAAAATTACAATGTCACCATTTTATACACTTTTATCTATAAGAATAGGGGCTGGGTGTGGTGGCGCACACCTGCAAGCCCAGCACTCAGGAGGCAGAGGGAGGAAGATCGCTGTCAGTCCAGGGTCAATCTGGGCTACAAAATGACATCAAGGCAGCTCGAACTCCATAGCGAGACCTGTCTGAAAAGGACCACAGATGGGGGGGCTCTGAAAGAAGATGGCTACCAATGAGGCAGAACATATCGCCTCACACTGTTTCCCTTTCTCACTTTGTTCTTTTTGCTTTCTCTACTCCTCAAGGTTTTCTCTTTGATTAATTGAATCAAGCTTGATGCAAGTTACTTATAAAGTAATTTAATTCTGCATCTCTATGGCAAAACTTGGATGACTTGAGATCCTGGCCGAAACTTTGGACACCTTTACATTCAATAACCAGTGATTGCGTTATAGAGGCTGAGTGAGTCAGTGAGTCCAGACCACTAAATACAGTGGGGCTTAGTGTGTTATATGCAAATATTCTCACTTTACTGCTGTAGCTCAGTGACAAACACCGAATGAATTAGAGAGACTGGGTAGGTCTGTGCTTGCCTATAATTCCAGTACTCAGAAGGCTGAGGCAAGAAGATTTCTACAATGTCAGGGAGAGACTGAGTTCAAGGCCAGCCTAAACTCCATAGCAGGACTCTGTCTCAAAAAACAGACCAGCAAACACTTACTTAGAGATCCCTGAGCCCAGAGACAAGAACAGGGTGTAGGCAGAGAGTTCTGTTTTCTTCCTCTCTGGGCTCTGCATGTTGCCAGAGCTGAGCTAGGTGCCTGAGGTTTGAGCTCCACTGGTGTTAAGTTAATGACTCTTTAGATTGAGCACTACAGTTTCCATCACACACACACATAAGCCTGCAATTTTTCATCATTGTAATGTGGGAACTATGCAGTAGTATCAAATATCTTTATGCTTGCGATGTACCTTTTAAAAGAGTTTACTAATGTCTTACAGACCCATTAACATTCAGCCCAGCACTTTGAAGTAGTCGGGGGTTTTTCTTAGCTTTTTTTTTTTATCATTCTATCTTGAATCAGGTACGCATTTTCCCCAGACCTGAGGTACATTTATGAATATTTATGAATGTAATGCTCCTACGACAAGTCTGGCAATAAAATAAGGTGTTAGGTGTGGTCAGCGAAGAACTTCTACAATGTCTCAGGAGGAGACAGTGGAAGCTGCTGAGAAGGCGCTCTAGGCCTAGGCAGCTGCGGGTCCCTGTGCGAGGTGCGCTGGCGAGGCAAGCGCGGGTCTCTCTGTAACCAGGCAACCTCGTGGCTTTCTTCATCTCCTCTCTGCTCAGAAAGCCCGGCGCGGGCAGCAGGGAGGGCTTCAAGAACAAAGCTACGCCAGCAAGGAATGACATAGGAAAACGTTCATTTTTATCTGCAAAGTCTTCTCCACTGTCCCAGTTTAGCTAGAGAAACCAATAGCCCCTCGTTTTTTTAGACGCGCTATCTTCCTGCAACTTGCGAACGGAGAGGGAAGCGAGCGTTCCTCCAGGTAGTGCCTCCCAGGGGCAAGGTAATGAGGTCTAACATTTCAAGGCGGGGATGTTTTCAACTTGCTAATGGAGTAGAGATTTAGAACATCTATGATAGCTTAAAAGCACATTTTATAAACAATGATAGAGAAACCATGTGGGGTAACTAGAAACGCACCTGACCGGGACATGTGACTTTTGGCGACCTCCTCCTTAACCCTGAGCTAGCTCTAGGCTCATGCCTGCAACTGTTCTTAGTCTACGAAGTGGGTGGCTGCCCGCCCTGATCCACGGATTGACGTGTGCAAGTCACTTCCTCTTTCTGTTTCTTCCTTTCTCCCTGCCTTACATAACGACCGCGCAATTACATGGGATCTGCCTATGTCTCAGTTACTTTTCCCCTGTTGCTGAGATAAAATGCCTGATGCCCAGTTAAGGAAGGAAAGTTTTATGAAGCTCATGGTTTGCGGAGGTTTCAGTCCACACTCGGTTGGCTCCCAGGCAGGGTGGCACATGACAGAGGGCAGCAGTTCATGGTGCTGGAAAACAGCAAAAGCAGAGACAGCAAAAAAAGGAGGAGCAGCAGGAAGTGAGCCTCCCTCCCTCCCTTATACAGCATGCAGGCTGCATGCCCCGCAGTAGGCGTAGCACTCTCACCCATAATCCCAGCATTGTAATTACATCATACATAATGATAAGCACTAGAAGGCATCCCATGCATGAGGCTTTAGACAACAACTGTAAGAGCATATAAAGCCCTTTACAAGTTAGTAAGCCATTCTATGAAACGTAAACTGTTCTATTAAACTCTGAGGGAGACAGCTAATTGCTCAGAGGAGCTGGACTCTGGCCACAACCTGTACAATAGTCAGCATGTGGAGTCAGTTTGGGAATTTATCATATAGAATACCAGCAGCATTTTGTTGTTACTGTTCCACCCACTCCCACATCAATTTATCTGTAGTATTTTCTAGCTTTCAGTTTATTCTACTGTATACTCTTTCACTTTTATTTTGATTTCCCTTTAAAATATTTGTCCATTCATCTTTAAGTCTATGTAGATGGAACCTCTTTGTGTGTTCAAGCTGTTCTCAAATGAGGGTACCTGTTATGATTCCTTTGCATGGGATTTTTTTTTTAATTTTATGTGAATTTCTTATACATCTTTCTTGCTTCCTAGTTAGTGAATCAAAAGTTTGTTGAGCACCTACTGAAAGGCTAGGATGAGGTCAATAGAGAATTTCTTCTCTGGTTGCAGAGGTGGGTGAGGGAATTCCTTTGGTGTAAAGCAAGGTCAGTCTTTGACTGAGCTGTCCTTCAGGTAGAGAGGTCTACAGTGCAGACCTTTCCTGTCAGAAAGAGAAAATATTCTCAAAGGAAAAGATGTCTGGGCAGAGGCTAGAAAGACAACTGGGATTTGACTAAACAAATATGGCCAGAAAGGTTCTCCAGGGAGTTACAGTTGAAGACAAAGATGTATATCTTCTTTGTAGGACCTACAAGTGGATTGGTTTAGTTGGGGAAAAATAGGCTCTGAGTAAGGGAATATGGGATATGAGTTTCTGGGACAGGAACAAGCCGGGACCCAATTCTTGCATGCCAAAGCAGAAAATTTAAAATTCTGTGAAGATTATGCTGAGCCATTAAAGGAACCATGCTGTCTAAGTTAATATTCTGGAAAGGTCATCCTGCAGCTATGTGCAGCATGGGATTGTGTGGAGGACTGAGGACCAGCTGTATGGAAGTAGAACTTTCTTGTGTGATAGCTACTATCTGGAAATAAAGGAAAACGTCACCCTAGAAATCAGGTGGGAGAGCTTTTGTTTTTGGTGGACAAGGACATCTTTTGGGGTATAGAAGTCTATTTCCAAGTGCAAATCTAGTTGTCTTCTTGGCAACCATATCATTTAAAAATCTATTTTAGTCTACTCAAGCATTTTAGACATTTCAGTCAGGATTGATATGCTGAGATTTGTGCCAAGTATGTTGCCTAAAGCAAGTACAGGCAGAAACAGAATTTGATGACAGAGACCAGCGTGGGAGAAGCTGTGGGGACTGGTCTGTCCCCTCTTCCCTTCTCATGTTATGGTTTATGTCTAGTTGTCCCCCCAAAGCCTCATGCAGTCATGGGGCGGGGACTTCTATAGATTGAGACTTGACTCATGAGTCACTGGGATTATGTGATTTAGTACTGATCCAGAGTTTGAGACTTGATCCATGATCCCTGGGATTATGTGTTTTAAGTACTTCTGGGATTATGGGTGTAGTTTAAGACAGACTGAAGTGGAGAGCCGGAATGTAATTTAAAAAGAGAGACAGAGAGGCAGACTTAAGCTGCTGCTCTCAGCTCCCCTGGTTGTTCTGTTGCCTCTGTCACTACTGTTGTTGTTCCGCTACCATGAACTGCTGTTTTCTGCCATGTGCGTCTCTGCCGAGTATGGACTGAAACCTTCAGTAACTGTGAGCTAAATAAACCTTTCCTTCCCTCATGTCCAGTGCCAGGTATTTTTCCCAGCAATGAGAGAAAAGTAACTAAGACACTCCACAAATGGCTTTATGAGTAAGTGGAAAGATGCCACCATTTTCTAAGAGGTCATTAATGCCAGACTGGTCTGAGGAAAGGGCAGAGAAGATGAGAGGGAAATAAGAGTGATTAAGAAGCAGAACCACACGAGATTAAATACTGCACTCAAGCTCCCAGCCTGTTTACTAATAGCTGCATGTGGGCGATTCGTCTTTTCCCTGCCTTATGGTCCTTGTGCAGAAGCAGGGACCATTGGCCCTATGGACAGTGAGTGGATGTGAGGTCTATGTCTAACACCCAACCTATCAGGGCAGCAGAGCAACAGCACCGGCCTGTCTCTCTGTCTCTCTCTCTCTTTTTTTATATCAGGCTCTCTGCTTTAGCCTATCAGCCTCAGGCCACACCCATAGGCTCAGCATAATCCCAAAAGTACTAAAACACATAATCCAACTGAATCATGAGTCAAGTCTCAAACTCTAGAAGTCCCCACCCATGATTGCATGAGGCTTTGGGGGGACAACTAGACCTAAACCATAACAGTGTACAAAAAGTCCAAGTAAGGAACTTTAAATAAATTCTCACTGTACTGAACCTAAGAAAAGTAGAGTTTTAATCATGATGGCAAGCCGCATGGAGATCTCTAGGCTCTCCCAGTCAGAGAGAGGGTTCTGAGCCACAAGCTTGTGTATACTTACTCCCTAATTTTCTGAGTAGGTGGGTGGCCCCTGCCCTGCGGAGACAGCTATTCTGTGCCAGGGTGAAAGGCATGGACTCAGCCCAAGGTTCAACCTCCCCTTGGCTGGAAGGGTGCTGGACTGAGGAGGTCGCACTTACAACACATGCTCTTCTGTCTCTAGAACCCAGAATAGCCAGCATTCAGCCTGGGTCTGCTTTAGTCGGCCATGATCTCTTCACGTTTCCTTCTTTCCTCCCCCTTCCTTCCTTCCTTCCTTCCTTCCTTCCTTCCTTCCTTCCTTCCTTCCTTCCTTCCTTCCTTCCTCTTTCTTTCTCCTTTGAAACAGAACTTCAAAGAGTGGCTAAGTTGCCCAGGCTGGGCTCTAACCGGCATGGTCTAGCTTCAGCCTCCTGGAGTGCTGGGCTTATAGGCAAATGCAACAGCAGCCACATTGCTCCAGATCTGACACGGCCTGGGTCAGGCTTGCAGCTGGAACTCAGTGTAGCAAGGAAGACACCAGGTGGGGTGGAGGGCAAATGGTGACCGAATGGGGAGAGTCAGCCCAGGTTATCGTCCCCACCAGTTTTGTAGTCACATTTTTAAAAGTCAGTTTGTAGAAAGGGCTAAGTTTTGAGATAAGCTTTAATAACTGGAACTCATTAGAAATCATTGAAATTTTTTAAGAGACAAATGATGGTAATAAATCATTCACGTGAGAAAGTAAAACAGGTAGAACATTAATTCTGACCCAAAGCTCATCTCAAGTGGGATGATTAGTTACATTACATGTCAGCTTGGACCTTGGAACTCTCAGATACCTGGTTAAGCATTATCTCTGGGGGAATTTATGCTTTGGAAGAGACTAACATTTGCACTGATGAGCTGAACAGAATCCTCCCCAGGGTTTCGGGGCCGGCACCAGACAGAAAGGCACAGGACAGTGGGGCTCGCTTGGGGCTGACTGGCTGTTCTCGGATATTAGCCCTGCCCTCTCTTTGGGGTTCTTGCTTCTCTGGCCTCCAAACTTGGATTGGAATGCACGCCATCACCACTCCGAGTCTGTGTTTTGAAATAATACTGCTTCCTTTGGTTCAAATTTATGGATAGCAGAGTATAGGCCTTCTCAGCACTGTAACCACGTGAGTCAAGATCTAATTGTGTGTGCATGTGTGAGTTCCTGTGTGTGTGTGTGTGTGTGTGTGTGTGTGTGTGTGTGCCTGTGTGGCTCCTGAGAGTAATCAGGGAGTGACAGGGCCAGCTCAGTTCCGCTGCACCCGTCCTTATTTCAGGCAAATGAACTCACTGAGAACCTTTTACTAAATTACTTTCTGAAGAAAGGATTCTCTGACCAAAAGTGAATATAAGCATGGGAAAAACTATTAAAGGGTATCAGAAAAACGAGGATTATGATAAAATGAAAGGCGCACACTGCAAATCATCTCAGCTGAGAGAAACCCTTCTCTCAGGACACAGAGGACACTAGCGAAATTAACAGCTAATGATATGACCAGGACACTTATTTTTGCTGCATTCTCACAGCAGGCCATTTAATTTTTAATTAATTAATTAATTATGATACAGAGTCTCACTCTGCAGCTTGGCCTCGTAGTGGTCCTCCTGGGTCAGCCTCCCTAGCATGTGGGATGACCATGCCCAGTTTGGGGGGCCCACACTGTACCCTTGGGGTTCTGGGGCAGGCATAGCATGAGGTACTAGGGATCAAACCCAGGTCCTTGCACCTGCCAGGCAGGCACTCAGGCTGCCATGCTATCTTACTGGCCCAACATTTCATGTCTACATAAGCAAGTGAAATTTACCTGATGGTAGAGAATAAACATTTGACGATTTTAGAGGACAATGTTATGAGTTATTTTATTTAGAAATCCAATTGCATTTTCCTGCACCTTACTTGTCTTTTCTCATGTTGATTTCCTTAAGGAGGAAAGTATATTTTATTTGATATCTCCAATTTTCACGGTAAGGTAATACCTCAAGGTCCAATCACTCACTTTAATAATAGCTTTTAAAAAACTATACAAATGAAGGGCAAACAACGGAAAATAAATCCACTTTCTAGAAAAAAAAAAAATCTTCTGTAGTTTGAGAAGTAGCTCTACTTAAAGCACAGTTTTACTCCCCGAAACGCCATCTAGGTTTCCTGATCCTCGGTCTCTCCATCTGCGGAGGGGGCTAGCGATGACGTCTAGCGGTCAGCGCCTTTGCGCTCCCTGACTCATGCGACCCTGTAAGGCAGCTACTGGCATTTTGCAGATGGGGCAACTAGACCCTGGGGCAGGTAAGCGCCTGATCCGAGATCACAGAGCTGACGGATGATGAAGCTGGGATCCAAACGCACGCAGTCGGGCTCCACAACAACACTGTCCGTACCTGCTATTGGACGTCACTGGAGAACTGACCCTGGACTCTCAGATGACAGAAGCTTTGCTCTACCTTGGGTCATTCACCCATTAAAGTGCCCATTCTTCTGATATGTGGGTGCATTTGTGTGTGTGTGTGTGTGTGTGTGTGTGAGAGAGAGAGAGAGAGAGAGAGAAAGAGAAACAGAGAGACAGAGAGACAGAGAGAGAAAGTAAAAGGGTAGAGAGTTGAAATTGGAAAGCCACATTTTCTATTTCCTTGAATTTCCAAATATCTGTGTAAAAGTTGCGTAACTGCTTATATCACATTCTATGGAGAGTTATTAGAATATCAATGATGGTCAGAAAAATCAATTCCAAGCTTAGTCAAAGATGTTTGATATTCAGAAAGCCAGTGATGATAAGCTCAAGTACCTATATTAGAGAGTAATAGTATCACCAAGTTTCTCTGCTGGAGGATTGAGAATGTAGGTTAACAGACCAAAAATTAGAGAAAAAGAAGGGCTATGAGGATAGCCAATATTTTGGCCCTAGCCCTTTGAGGTCAGTAAGGACTCAAGACATAAGAGAACCTGTGCTGTAATATCCTATAACTCAGAAGTGTCTCAAATTTTCTGGTCAAGGACATTATGGGACCTCAGAGGAAAGGGATAAATGAACTATAGTGTGTCTAAGGAGAGTCACCCAGAGAAAAACATTCTCTCAGGCTTTCACAGAAAGCAAACTGGCCAAGCAATGGCTGTGACTCGACTCAAAGGCTGACACTGACAACAGTTCTACAAAGCACTATATATGGTTCCAAAGTTAATCCTGAGGGGATTTGACCTTGGAAGATACAAAAGATGAATGTTTTATTATACAGGTCTTGCTTTGACTTGCACTTGATCACCCAGAAGAAAAGCTTAATTACAAGGCATGAAACGCAGAGCTAGATTAGTGAGATGAGCTGTAGGAGGCTTGGATCAATAGCCTCCAACGTTGCAAGTTTCACTGGTGGCCCACTGCAATTGCTGAACTTTGGACTGTGTATGCGTCTGCTTCCTCTTAATTCAAAGAGAATTCTTTTTTTTTCTTTCTTTTCTTTTTTTCTTTCCTTATCAACATCAAGAGGAAGGTGGGTCATGCCCACACACTGTGCTCTGCATAACTACTGTGAGGATAGTGTGCAGTGTGTCAACTGTTAAAAATAATAATAATAATAATAATAATAATAATAATAATAATAAAAGAAACCAAAAGATTAAAAAAAAAGAGTTAGGTTAGACATACAGTTACTTTGTCTTAGTTCTTTGAGAATAAAAGCTTGTACTAATATATTTAGGCAAGATATCAGGTCTGGATCTTGTCCTCTACATAACTATTATGAAGATAACTATATACAGGGTATTAATTATTGTAACCATCCTACTAACTTGTTTTGAAACTATTTCATTGCTGTTTTTGTCATTAAAATGAATAAAAGATAATAAAAGATCGATCTCTCTCTCTCTCTCTCTCTCTCTATATATATATATATATATATATATAGATAGATAGATAGATATAGTTTTAACCAGAAAGTGCTATCAGATTTTGAGCATCTCAGATTATAAATTGCCTAATGTGCTAATAAATAATATTCCTGGCTGATTAGAATTCAGAACATTGGGCCGGCTAGATAGTTCAGCAAACTAAAGCGCCTGCTTAGGCAGAGTGTAGTGACTGGGATTTATTTCCCAGTGTACTGTGCCAACCCTGCCCCCAGGGCACACTGAGATGGTGATTGAGACTGGGCGTGGTGGTGCATGCCTGTAATCCCAGCGCTTGGGAGGCTGAAAATAGGAGGATCACTATGAGTCTGATCTGTGTAATGAGACCCTGTAGACCCTGTACCAAAAAAAAAAAAAAAAAAAAAAATCAGAAATTTGTAGAAATGGTAATATGAGTATCTGGCTACTTTTGGACTTCATCCAGCTTGAATAATGAGAACATATATATTATTCAACTTACCCAAATCAATGCATCACAAGAATAGCTACCCTTAAGCTTTAAATGGTTCCATTTTTATAATTCTGTGCAGAGAAAGGGAAACTTCAATTTTGAGAAAATTATGTGCAAATGACTATTTTGTGTTACTAGCTGGAGAACACAGAGCTGTAATAGATCCGAAGTTCTTTTTATCATCTGCAACTATAAATGTGACATCAATTTAATTAATGCAGTTCATAGAGCATGACTTCGCTTTCTGGTTTTAGCATTAAAATAAAGAGAAATGCATATAAATGCCCACCCGAAACTTAATGCACACTCCAGTAGAAAAGATCTAAGAATGGCACTTAGTGTGGGCTTTTGGCATGAGCAGGTGAACAGAACAGGTTACCGTGCTGAACAGACCTGATGTCACAAACCTGACGTCACTGTTTTATAAGATTAACACAGCTACCTACTGAAGGTGAGGCCCGCCATGTTCAACTCAAACTTGAAGTCGAGAGACACAGCGCAGGGACCTTTGAGTAACAGAGGTTGGTAGATGGAAGTATTCTTCCTCTAATGGTACAATGGTTGTTTCAAGGAGAACACCACTGTGGAAGCTCTGATTTGGCAGACCACTCACTGCTCCCCCGTCTCCAGACTTGGGCAGGCTCCTGGCTCCCGCAGCAGGTGCTCCCGCAGCAGGTGCTCCCCCACCAGGTGCTCCCGCCAGGGAACGTGAGGCTGCACCACGCACAGAGCAGTTTCCCCCTCTGCATCCCGCTTCATCCTCTCCTCCACCCAACGCCTCAGCCGCACTTTCTAAAACTACATCTTATGCACCCGAACCCGAGTGGTCACACGCCCATCAGTTGCTACCGAAATTATTTTACCTAAGAAAGAAATCCCCAGGGGCTGGAGAGACAGCCCCATGGCACAAGTGCCTGCCTGACAAGTGCAAGGTCGTCGTGAGTTTGAACAAAAGAGAGAGAGAGAGAGAGAGAGAGAGAGAGAGAGAGAGAGAGAGAGAGAGAGAGAGAGAGAGAAGAAAGAAAGAAGAAAGAAAGAAAGAAAGAAATCCCGAAAGTGTAAAGGCACAACACGTACATGCAAAATATTTCAGCTGTGTAAAAACCCTGTTAGCCTGACTTGATGCCGCGCGTGAGCTGCCAAATTAAATCAAATTAAACTGTAAAGCAGGAAAGCGCAGAAAGAGCAGCGAGCTCTCCTTTCAGTGGTCCAAGTCTTTAGCTGCTAGCTCAAGTCCTACAGAAGCCCAGGCTCGCACTTCTGTAAAGGAAAACTACTCTGTCTCAAAACACTATTCTGCACATTCACGGAATGTCCTCTTTTTCCTGAATGATGGCACTGTTTTCCTTAATAATTTAATAATAAAAATCAAGTAGGTTGCTCTGGAAAACATAACTTATCTCAGAATATAACTGGTCATATCAGTTGCCAAAAGACTAAATCACATGACTTTAAAGGGGCATTTTTTTCCATAGCATAAAAAGCAAAGTAGTTGTCCTGGTTTACTTCAGAGTATGTACTCAACATGTGTTTTAAATAACCATTTGACTCACGATAGCTTTACATGTCAGTAACCAGATAATATTCAAACATAGAGTGATGTGTCACTTATACAAGATAAGAATAATGGTGTTGTAACTATAGGAACAAATTTTGATCCAAACTATGACCAAGACCCACAGCTTTCCATGAATGAAGCATTCTACACTCACACCCTCTCTAGGTGCAGTGTGACCTCTTTACTAATAAAGCTATTAAATATAAACGATACTTATAAGGCACAAACTGCTTAGCTCACGCATACTACATAGTTCACATTGAACAGATGGATAGATTTGACTTCAGAAAGCCATATTTCTGATTGCGGGATCCAATTCCAACAGATCACTTATTCTTTGAAATTATGTCTTAATCCTCAGAGGAAGCTTACTGCGCACCCTATCATGGAACCTTAAGAGACACACTTGGTCCCTCTGAGCAAGTGTTCTTCCTTTACGGTGGTGCCTTGAACCTAGAACCTTGAATCCAAGCAAAGTTTGTTCACCTTGATAGATAGTCACTGTGAAGTGTTGAGAGGTAGCCCCAAATCCAATAGCTTTTGACAAAGAAAATAATGGCCAAGGCTGAGAATGTTGGTGTTAAATAGAAGTGGCTTTGTTATATCTTTGGCTTCTGAGTCACTTCCCAGATTCATTTGCAATCAGTTACTACACCAATCAGGTTTCATTTTCAACTGTGTACTGTGTGTAAGAGAAGCAAAATTTCCTAAGCCAAATTGTAATCTATTTGGGTCATCTTGATATATCAAATCTGTATGAGAAAATAAAATCCAGCATTAAGCAGTGTTAGAGAATCAGGAAAAGTCAAATCCATCAATGTGCAAAAGTCGATGGAAATGTCAAAATCACTTGTATTTCACAGGTGGGCAATAAAACAAAGAGGCAGGAGAAAAACGAAGTTTAGAGAAGGAGAGAGATTTGGACAAGTGGCCTGACTGTGAATTTTTCCAAAATGGCATGGACTATCATAATTAGCTTTTTAATGGGAAAATCTATTGTTCGAGTGTGGGGAGGTAACAAGAGACCTTGAAATACTGCGGTGAATGGGTCACAAGTAGTGATTCTTTTGTGCTGTAATTAGTAGAATTGTCAGAGAGTGTATGAAAACTGTTGGTGAGAAAGCTTAAAATGGTGCATCAGACTGGAGAAATGCAGAGGTCAAGGACCTCACCGTCAGCTAGAGCATGTGTTTCCTACTTTCTAGGGAACAATTACAGCAAGGACTTGGTTGCTTGTAGAGAAATGAACTGAAAAAGCAACCGAAGTCAAGGCAACAGGGAATTACTCTGAATTACAAATGGCAGTCCAGGGGAGTCATTAAACTGTCTGAAGTTGGTTGGCCTGGCCAGACAAAAGTACCGCCTGTTCCACTGCTGTGCCTGGCTAAGTCGTGCTGTTACATTCTGGACTGCAGCACTGTTTTACCTGAAACGCCTTTGTTCTTCCTATCTTAAACATAATCTAGAATGTTGTATATTTATGACTTGGTGGAGCTGTTAACTCTATCTTATGGGTGGGACCAGAGAGAACTGATACGTTGAATGTCGTAAACTAGAATAAGACCAATCTCTGTTGCTGCTAACTTTAGCCTTTGAGGTCTCTAATCATCTATTAGAGAAGATGGAGGAAAGTCTTCAGAAACCGTAAAATATGGAGTTCAACTACCAAGTAATTTCTGAGAATTCCTGCTGGGTCACAGTAGCTGCTCCCTCATTGAAATGGCAGACGAGCGATGAAGCTCGACTTGATCACCTTTTCTGAGTCTTCCTTAGAAGATTGCGAGCTTCACATCTTCCAGTCTTCCTGCTGTGTGTCGATGCAAACTTCATCCAGTGCTTTCATGGCCCTATCCTTGGAAGGAGATGATTGCATGGCTTCTACGCAGGTCCAAAGTCAGTCATGAATATGTGTTGCTTGCAAACGGATTTGTTTTTTAGGCACAGTGTCGCCTTGATTTTCATTCTTGCTTATTGTTTTGGCAGCATTCTGCACGCTCTGCAGCTGGCTACTTCTGGGATACGATCGCACTGGACCTGCAGTTTTTAAAGAGGACCGCGTGGTTTCAAAACGAGAACAGATCTAACTGTGGAATGAGATCAAGTGTGCCCTCTGGAGCCCTCTGTGCTGGGCCTTTCACTGGCTTAGCAGGACATCCCTGCCTGCAGCAGGCAGCCCCAAGCAAGGGCAGCTTCCCGAGGTTTGCACTTGCGCATGCTGCCCTGGCAATACCTCGGAATAATAAAAAAGGGGAAGCAACATATTGGACGTGTGAGCAAGCAAAACAATGCACCAGGAACTTAGCAAATTCAAATAGTTTTTAAATTTTATTTTTGAGTTATGTGGTTCATGCTTCGCTAACATAGTTCATCTATATGAAATGTGCATGTAAGGGCTGGGGAGATAGCTCTGCAGACTAAGCTCCTGCTTTGGCAAGTGCAGGGACCAAGAGTTTGATCCTTGGTCCTGCATCCCTTGCCAGCCCTGCCCCCAGGGCGCACCGAGCTGGGGACGGGATCCAGGCATGGTGGTACACGCCTGGAATCCCAGAGCTTGCGAGGCTGGAAACAGGAGGATCAATATGAGTCTGAGCTGTGTAGTGAGAATCTGTACCAAGCACATAGATAAAAAAATAGTGTGTGTGTGTGTGTGTGTGTGTGTGTGTGTGTGTGTGTGTGCAAGAACAAAAGAGGCAGACAGAGAGGTAGGTGATGCATATAGTATCATTTCATTTTCCCACAGATCAGCGGTTCTCAACCTTTGGGTCGCGACCCTGCTGGGAGTCGAACGACCAAAACACAGAGGTTGCCTAAAACCATTCCGAATCATAACTGTAGCAAAATTACAGTTTTGAAGTAGCCACCAAAGTTATTTTTTGGTTTGGGGTCACCACAACACGAGGAACTGTATTGCAGGGTCACGGCATTAGAAAGGTTGAGAACCACTGCCATAGATGGATCTATTGGCCCAAATAACATATAAGTGCTTGTTCCTAGTTGAGAATACCATGTTCAACTTTCACAAAAGTGCCTCCTTTAACATTACCAGTTATCAGCAAAGGGCTTATTGCACTGGGGATTCATTTCAATTTTATATATAAAAAAAAATTCTCTACCTTTGGCAGCCAGTATGGCTACAAAGAGAAGCAAATGTTGAACTCAGGTAATTGCACTCCCAGTGAGTTGTGCTACAAGCTGACCAACTTCTATCGGGGAGGTGTACCCCGGAACCACATCCTGAGCACTCGGGGTGCTCAGGGGAGCCGAGCAATGACAGTGATCAGTGACACTAGTAAGGTAGGAAGCGTGCGGTACTGCACTGTGTGCCATTCAGAGAAATTCAGAATTTACTCTCGAATGTTCCCGGAAGAGTATGCACTGCTAGGGCATTTCTATGCGCTCCATCATTTGTAGTTTCTTACCTTCGTTTTCCTCTGTTCCCTCAAATCCAAAATAATGGGAAAAATAGGGCCATCCTTTAAGGGCACCTTTGTCATTCTCAGCAGGTTTGTAAGTAGAGAATGGGTACTCGCAGCTGCAGTATAGAGGTAGATATCATTGGCTTTATCATCCAGGACTTCAAACTCCCAAGTAATGTAGACTGAAGCGGCAGGTACTATCATTCCTACAAGACTGTACTGGTTTTACTGCTGCTTATAGACAAGTTCATGCTAACTTAAAGCTCTGCTAAAGCTTTTCTAATGAAATTAATAAAGTTTCAAGAAGGAACCCACAAATCATAACATTGTGATTTGTTTCTGAGTGCTTACCCAAGATCACAGGACAGGCGGGCACTCACAAAAAGGGTCCAGATCAATATGCATATGTGCCCTTTCCCCAGAATGAAACTCTCTGTTGAATACTGTAAATATATACTAACAAAAAAGGGGAAATTTGGCTTACATGAACACTAAAAAACATAGTGCAGTCAGTAGTATTTCTGATCAAGTATTTTGGATTTTCTTAATCAGGATCACCAGCCTTCCAAATTTCAACACTTATGTTGTCTAACTCCTCTCAGTTGAGTGCCATGTTTTAGGTTTTATTATTTCTTACATTCCACTTTGTTATGGTTTATGTCTAGTTGTCCCCCCAAGGCCACATGCAGTCATTGGACTTCTATAGATTGAGACTTGACTCATGAGTCACTGGAATTATGCATTTTAGCACTGATCTAGACTTTGAGACTTGATCCGTGATTCCTGGGATTATGTATTTTAAGCACTTCTGGGATTATGGGTGCAACCTATGGCAGATAGACTGAGGTGGAGAGTCTGAATGTAATCAAAAGAAACAGATAGACAGACTCAAGCTGTTGCTGTCTGCTGTCCTGGTTGGTCGATTGCCTCTGTTGCTATTGTTGCTGTTCCGCCGCCATGAGCTGCTGCTCTCTGCCCTGTGCCACTCAGCCTTGGAGCCGGCCAGATATGGACTGAAACCTCCAGTAACTGTGAGCTAAATAAACCTTTCCTTCCTTCATTTTGGGTGTTGGGTATTTGTCCCAGAAACAAGAGAAAAGCAACTAAAACATACTCCTATTATGTACTTTTATTATATGAATAATTATTGTAGAAGTTTATTTTTCTTAATTTTCAAGGAAAGTTTTAAATAAGGAAATACTTTTCAAATTAGAAGGTATTTGAAAATTCAATGAGTGATATTAACTCTACAATAAAACCAGTACTTTCACATGTGCAGATGGACCATTTAACCTAATAATGAAGATCTAACCTCATACTAGATTTTGACATTCTGGTCATGTTCAGGCACCTCATTTTAAGAGATGACGAACATATTTAAAATAAGATATGTGTGACTTGTTTTCTATAGTCACCAAAGATAAGAAACAATTGACCTTAGTTATTTGGGCTTTTTAAGAAAATACCATATACTAGGTGACTATAAGCAATGGACATTTTTTTCTCACCCCTCTGGCAGCAAGAATGCAAAAAAGCAAAGTGGTGGCAGATTCCGTATCCGACTGGGGTTCACTTCTTGGTTTAGAGAGCTCTCAACTTTTCCTGCATGACAAAAGGGACCAGGTGCCTTTCTGGGGACTGTCCAAGCCATTCCTGAGGGCCTGGCTTTAAGAACTAATGGCCTTCATCGATGCCATCTTCAAACCTTGTCATACTGAGGACTGGGTAACAAACTAATGCCAATTTCGGGAGGATGCAATTGGTTTTTAGTGCTACTAGAATATCAAGCTGAAGAAACGCAAAATGCACAGCACAATGTGTGACTATTACAGTATCTGCAAAGGCTGTTGCAAACTGTATGCCATTAAATGTACAATCTAGGATTTAGAATGTGCCCAAGGCTGCCAGCCAGAAGGAGCTGCGTTTGAACCTTGCTGGATGGGCCGGGCTGGGACACGTGCACGACGGCTGTAGCCGGCCCTTTGGGCAGCGAGATCATGGCATTCTTTTATAGGTTGCAATTTTTGTGTAGGAAAATACCTAAAGAGTTATGGCGTATGGAGTACAGCTGATCTTTAAAAAATAAGGAATTTATATTTTAAAAAATTTACTTTTCTTGCTGGGACTCTACTTGGAAGCTTGCAGTCTGACCTTACCAACATCATTGTTTTCTACTTTCCCAATTGCATGGCTTTCTTCTGCCAAAGCCTCAAGTTGACACTGCCTCACCCACACCCACCATATGTTTTCTATCATATGCTTATGGGAGTCTAGGTTTCTCTCTAGTAAGCAGGAATGGGAAATTTTGAGTGCTAAAAGAAATACAGAGCTCATAAATGAACACCCAAGAAATTTGAGGTGGGCCCCCTGCTTTTCTAGTGTTTTACTTCATCATTTTCTTATTTATTGAACAAATATATTTATAAACTCCATTATGCAATTAGCTTTGTAGACGCTGAAAACACTTTGGCAGTAAAAGCCAAGCTAAAACAACTCATTCACAAATCATGCATTCTAGTGGGAAAGAGGCACACGGATAAGGAAAATGCATTTCTCTGGCACTTTTTAAATTACAATTTGTGGTAAACATGATGAAGAAAAAATACAAAGGAGACACAACTGAAGAATCTAGTAGAATACATGCCACTGACTTAGAGAGTGATTTTTCTAGGGGAATGACAGGTAAGCTGGAAACCAGAGGTGAAGAAGGAGCAAGCCCTACGGTGGGTACCTGTGCAGGCGAGGATGACGGCTGGGCAGAAGTAGCCCAGCCTGCTGAGTGTCGGGAGGCAGAAATGAGGCTGGCAGAGAGTTCACGCCCCTGAAACAGAAACCACTCGTGAGGGAAATACGCGGCATCATCTGCCCTGCAAGGAAACCTGACGCAGAGGAAATCCGGTTCTTTTTCATTGTCGTTTATCTTAGTTCTACCTTGACAGGTAGATGGCATGTTCTTGTCAAGAATTTTCTTCATAGTGTTGTCATAAACCTTCAGTCTTTAAAAATGTAAGTCTTTTTTTTTTTTTTTGTGGAACCGGGGTTCAAACTCACAACCTTGCACTTGCCAGGCAGGCACTTGTGCCACGGAGCCATCTCCTCAGCCCCTAAAAATGTAAGTCTTCTTCTTGAGAGGTGTTAGAATTTGAAGCTGATTTGCAAATCTGCTGACACTGTAAGGAGAATCTACTTCATGGTTCAAACTTCCAAAATAGGAGCACCCGTGGCTGGACCAGGAACATAACCCTTACAGCTGTAAGTTAGTTGATTACCCCTTGCCCCTGGAGATTTGATTAGCAAGGGTCACCAGCCCCATGTAGATCAGACAACTTATTTTTTTCACAAAAGCTTATGCTCGGCCCTGCACAGAGACATACAGGGTTACCAGGGCCCATGGCAGAGCCAGCATAGAATCCCCATTGATGTCCGTGCTGTTATAAAATACATGTTCTTTATCCCTTCATGATCAAAAGAAGTCTAAAGAAAATCACTTACAGAAAAACAGTACAAACTAATTAGAAGCTGGAACAAAACAATTCTCCTTATTCATATAACATACACACATACACAGACACTTTGTCAGTCAGAAATATTTTCCCTGTTTATCATTCAAGGTGACCCAAGGTGTCTTTTTCAGGGAGATGGCAATAATAATGCTTAGATGCTTTTAAGACTTCAGTCCAAAACAGAAGTTTAATTATCTATGGCTCAGATAAAAGAGTTCTTTGTTCTATTGAAGGGATTCGGGAGACATCTGGAAATATGGGACATTCAGAGCAGGATCTAAAGGAAGGCAGTGATTTCAGCTTGTTTTATTCTTGATATATAACAAGAGCAGTAACTGCCAGATAGAAACCACAGGCATGGTCAGCGCTGTACTGGACATGAAGGTAAGGAAGAGTCAATATAGGGAGCTGGCTATCAGCAAGCATTGCGGAGTCTTCCGGGTGTGATTGAGAAGCTTAAAATCAGAAGGGTGAGATTACATGTGTACACTCAGACAGAAAAGTCTGGCAGCAGACAAAGTAGATTTGGATGCCACTCACACACACACAAGCTAAAGCAAACAAACAGAACTGTTAAAATGTATCTACGAGCTTTCAAACTGGAAATTCATCTTATTCTAATGTTGAAAGGCAAATGCAAAAATAAAAGAAAAGAATAGCTGAGATACATATAAAAGAAATGGCATAGGAATTCTTATTTCCATGGACATTAATGTTTATTATGAAGGCAAATAATTAATGGTGTGTGGCATAAGCACCTGTCTGGCACGTGCAAAGTTATGAGTTTGAACTCTGGTCCTGCCAAAAAACCAAAACCAAAAAAAAAAAAAAAAAAAAAAAAAGGACAAAAGAATGTTTAGCAGTGAATGTTAGTCCACAGTTAATTTCTTCTATGAACAAAGAGTTTTGAAATGTTTCTTTAAAATGTGTATTCTAGGGCTGGCTCAGCGGATTAAGGTGCCTGCTTAGAGCACAGTGGCCGAGGTTCGATCCCCTGTGCGCCATGCCAGCACCACCCCAGGGCAGGTTGAGAAAGTGACTGAGACCGGATGTGGTGGTGTGTGCCTCGAATGCCAGCACTTGCGAGGCTCAAAACAGGAGGATCCCTGTGAGTCCATTCTGCATTGTGAGACTTTGTAGACCCTGTACTAAATACATTAAAATAAAATAAAATGTGTATTCTTTCTGTTAATACATTTCTCTGAGTCACTCTTTTGAAAATTTCTATGTCAAGCAGAGCCAAATACATAGTACAAATTATTGTGTGTTTAGACCTAAGAAATTCGATCTGGATACTATGAACGAACTTGTAATTAGGAATGAAAGTTGACTTGAAGGAATTTCAGTGTAGATGAAGCCTTGGTCTGAAGATTCACAAGGCTCTGCAATGATCTTCAAATCTCAGTGTTCAAATCAAGAAGCACTGGCCACAGTTTACTAGATCAGTAATGACAAGGAATCACATAAGTTTCAATTCCAATGAAGTGCAAAATGTTTTTATTTTATGTTCCTTAAAGAAATATTTCATGTCCCTTCCAAAACTATTTACTGAATCCATTGCAAACTTAATCTCATGATTGGCTTTTTTCTATTTCTGGGAATTTAGCTGCACTTGTGCCGACCACATTTAAGATGTCATGGGTCATGACGTTGTCCTTAGGACTCCCCTTCCCATCAGCAACCACATCTGAGCTAATAATGGCAATCAGCCAACCAATCTCATGCATTACATTGAGTTAACAATTTCTTATGAAGATAAAGAAGATGTGGGTTTTTATACAATGGAATACTATACTGCCAAAAAGGGATAAATGTGAGACCTTCCTAGGTCAGCAGATGGATCCTGAGACCACACTCCTTAAGTGAAATAAGTTAAACACACATGTTCAAATGTTGCACAGTTTCTCTGCTATGAGAAACCGAAAGTGTAAATAAGGACCAAAATAAGATAATATGATAGATGCTGTGAAATAGGAAGAAAACGTTCAAATGGTAAGGGGAACGAGGGAGCAGGCAGAGGAAGGGAAGGAAGGGAAAAGAGAAAACACGAGAATAGGAGGAAACATAGAAACAAAGCTTCAGCATATGAGAGGAGGGAATTAGAATGGCAAAAAAAAGAATCGAAATATGTCGTGTACTACAAATTCTACATGGTGAATGTTATCATGATGTATAGCTAAAATGCACCAAAAATTAATTTTAAAATAGTGCATTCGAAGGTACCACATTTTACATGGCTTTGACTATACTGCTGAGGTACCAGTTTAGCCCATCTAGGAAAAATATCTAGATGTTTCAAAGGCTGAGATCTGCTCACTTATTATCCTCTCTTTGCCCAGATCTCATGGAAATAATTAAGTCAGTGCCAAGCAGTGTTGTTTAGGGGTACACATAGATGGCCTGATCTGACCCTGATGGTGTGAGAGGACTGTACATTATCTAGAAATCTGGGACTCTGCGGAGACCAAGAGTTACCTGCTGAAGTGTGTCTTCTTTATAATGTCATTCATAGCAAGTTGTAAAGTAGGAAGGACAGGAAGACCCAAGGATCTCCCAGGTGCCTGGCCCTCTGTTGACACAGTGGGAGAAACTTCTATGTATCAGCTACCATCAGCCACTTTGTGTAACAGTCCAGTTAATTTTCTACAAGGTGAATCTGAAGTATCTGCCTCTCTGCTCCAGTATAGTAGCTGTTTTCAAGAGAGGGCATTTTGCTACGGTTAATGCTCTTCCTGAGTTGGGTGATCTTTACATTTGACAGCTTTGAAACAACAAACAAAAGGTACTACATAAAGTGAAAAGTAAAATGATAGACTACAAATGTATATGTAATATATAATAATAACAATCAGTATTCTATCATGTCATAGGCAAAATTTTTAAACAGTCCCTCCACAATAAAAGAAATGCAACTAATCAAGCACATGTAAATGATTCTTAGCTCGACTTGATAAAAGAAAAATGTAAATTAAGACCATTATGAAATATCGCCTCGTTTTACCAAAGCTTGGCAATTTCCAGTATTGATGAAAATTCTGTGAATAGAAATGAATATTCTCATATCTGCTGCTTCACTCAATTACTTTGGTTCTTTCTGAAATATAATACATGCAATCGGTTTTCAAGTTATCAAAATAATACATGTTTTAATGAGCTACACTGATTTTCAAAAATGTCGATGTCTTTTTATTTTTCTTACAGGGTTCTAAAGTTTCTTTGAGGTCTGTACTATCTCTGTTCAATTGTTACATTACAACTGTCAATCAGGATGTCTCACCACCTCAAGGACAAGGGATTGCTGTATGATTTAGTCAAGAATACTCATATCTCTCTTTTGGATTTTGAGTCTTATATAGAATTTCATTATACTCTAAAGATATAGTAGTGCTAAAGATATTATTGACTTCCAGATTTCATGAGTCCAAGATGCCCCACATGTCAGATACATGATTACTATACATGCCATTTAGAAAAAATCAATGCAAAGAATGTCTTCTTACCATTTAGACATTCTTACATTTAGTATTAGGATCCTTCAAGGATACTTATATATCGTCACAATATCAGTCTTGAAATTTCAAGAAGTAAAATAAGTTGGCTAAGAAATGCATACATCCTCTTCACTTGGTGAACAAATTTGATATTTATTGATTCTTTATTCATTTTACAAGGTCTCACTACACGGATGTGGTCCTGCTGTTTTCAGCCTCCCAGGCACTGGGATTACGGGTGCGCACCAGTGCACCCAGACTCAGTTGCCTTTTCAGTGTGCTCTGTGGCCAAGGCCACCACCACACACATGAGATCAGTTAGATTTCCAAGAAAAGCCGTATGCCTAATATTTTACCAGGAAAAATGAAGAATTGTGGAGTAAAGACTAGCAGAAAAAGATAGAGCCTATCTGGGATCTAGAAGCAACATGCCTGGAAAGGAACAATTGATTAAAGAAAAAAAATAACACTTTTAGGAATCAAGAAAGAACATATAGGAAAACTGGAAACAAGAGAGAGGTGAAACACATAGAGACTAAACACAACACATAGAAAAGAATGAACCAGTTTAGAATACTAAATGTAGCATCCAATGATGGGACCTGTCTCTGATAACATAAGGTGAACCTGGAAGGAGCCAGAAGCCCTAAGGAGAAATGATAGAGCAGCCCCTGAGAAGAGCCCGTGGTTGCTATAAATAAAATAGAGTGAGGCACAGCAATGAAGCTAGCACCTCCTATATGGCAGGCTGGAGAGGAAGGGGAAACTCAGAGCACCCCGCAGAACCAGAAGAGCTGATTGCCCACAGAATAAATAGAATGGACAAACTCTGAGTCCATGTGATCCAAACAGGAAAGAAACTACCCAAATCCAGGGGACCCAGAAATAAAAGAGGCTAAATCATGACTGTGAAAATCTGCACTCCGATAAACTAGAGAATCCAGAAGAAATGGATAGATTCCTAGATAAATCTGAATTGCCAAAAGTGAAACGAGAAGATGTAAAAACTCTAACTAATCTAATAAAAGGCAAAGAAATTGAAGTCATTAAAGGCTGACAGAGAAAAGCTCAGTACCCCACTATTGAAGTCTATATGAACTTCATGGAAGATCTAATATCAATAATCTCAAAATCTTTAATGGAATGAAAAGAGAAGGAGAATTTCTAAAGTTATTACTAAGAGTTAGCAGGACTCTGATTTCCAAGCAAGACAAGCACATACCAAGAAAGGTGAGTACAGGCCACTTTTTTAATGAACATAGGCACAAAAGTCCTCAACAGCATGCTGGCAAACAGAAGATAAGAATGATCAAACATCACAACCATGTAGGCTCCACTCCAGGACACAAGCATGGCTGGACACATGCAAAATGATATCTGCATTATGTCAATAAATGGAAGCAAAGACAAAAAACCACAGGATCATCCCACTAGATAAAGAAAAAGACTTTGAAAAAAATCCAATATTCATTGATGATTTTCAAAATAGGTATAGAGGGACCTTACTGAAAACTGACAAAATCTATCTATGACAAGCCTATTGCCAACTTCATTAATATGTGGAAAACCTAAAATCATTCCTGCTAAAATCAGAAACAAGGCAGAGGTGCTCACTCTCACCACTCCTGTTCAATACTCTCCTCAAATATTAGCCAGAGTGTTATGATTTATGTCTAGCTGTCCCCCCACAGCCTCATGCAATCATGGGGCAGGGACTTCTAGAGTTTGAGACTCGACTCATGATCCACTGGGATTATGTGTTTCAGTACTGATGGGATTATGGGTCTGAGTCCTTCTGGGATTATGGTGTGGGCTAAGGTGGATAGGCTGAGGCAGAGAGCCTGAATGTAATATAAATAGAGATAGAGTGACAGAGAGACAGACTCACGCTGTTGCTCTCTGCACCCCTGGTGGTTCCATCGCCTCTGTCGCCATTGTTGCTGTTCCGCCGCCATGAACTGCTGCTCTCTGCATGTGCCTCTCTACCTTGGAGCCAGCTGAGTATGGACTGAAACCTCCAGTAACTGTGAGCTAAATAAAGCTTTCCTTCCTTCATTTTGGGTGTCGCACATTTGTCCCAGCAACGAGTAAAATGTAACTAAGACACAAAGCAATCAGGTGAGAGAAAGAGAAAAAAGGGATGTGTATAAAAAATGAAGACATCAAAATATCATTAACTGTAGGTGGCATGATCCTTTATATATAAAACCCCCAACATGCCACCAAAAGTCTCCTAGTATTAATAATCAAACCCAGCCACGTAGCAGGATATAAAATCAACATGAAATAAGAGCATTTGTGTGAAGTAATAATGAACTCATTGAGGCAGAAGTTAGGAAAACAGTACCATTCACAAGAGCACTAAGAAAATTTAAATATATAGGAATTAAACTAACCAAAAAAAGTGAAAACCTCTACCAGAAAAACTAGAATGCTCTGAAAAAGGAAACAGAAGAAGACATCAGTAAACAGGAAGAATCCTCCTCTTCCTATATAGGCAGAAATAATATAGTGAAAATATCCATTCTTCTAAATTTTCTGTGAAGATTTAATGCAATCCCAAGCATTCCTGACAGAGCTGGAGAAAATAATTTTATAAATAGAATTCATATGGAATCAGAAGAAATCTAGAATGCCCAGGGCATTCTGGGCAACAAGAGGCAAGCAGGCGGTATTGTGATCCCAAACGTAAGCTTTACCAAAAGCTACAGCGGTAAAGACAGCAAAACACTGCCATAGTAGCCACGTGGGTCACTGGGCCGGAGCAGAGGATAAGGCACAATCCCAAGCACATGCAGCGATTTGATTGTTTAAAACCTTTATGCATTTATTTATTTGGCTCATGGTCTCGCTGCACAGCTCAGACTCATAGTGATCTTCCTGATGAGCCTCGCCAGCACTGGGATTATAGGCGTGCACCACCATGCCCAGTTTCAGTGGCTGGCCCAGATTTCATTTTAGACAAAGGCACCAAAAGTGTATGCTGAGAGGAGAGATAGATTCTTCAACAAATGGTGCTGGGAAAACTGGCTTTCCACATAGAGAAGGTTGAATGCAGAGCATAGGTCTCTTGCCATGTACCAACATCAAATCAAAATGGATCAGAGATCTAAAGGCTAAAACAGAAACACTTAATTTGCTGGAAGATAAACTAGGCAGAACTCTTGGAGACAGCACTTAGGCAAGGAAGCAAGTGACTTGGTAAAGATGTAAAGATCACAGGCTTGTTATCTGCCCTTGGCATCCACAACACTCCTGACTTAAGAAGGAGGTTACTGTGGCTCATGGTCAGCTGGCTCTGAGGTAGAGGTGACATGGTGGGAGAGGATGGTCAGGATCGCTGCTGCGGTCCGGGCAGCCAGGAGGCCTAGACCTCGAAATAGGCTGTGGGGAACAAGAATCCTCTTGCAGTTCTTACCCCCAGTGGTCTGCCTCCAACAGCACACTCAGCTACCAATGTCATCAGCGGCTGACACCACTGATGAGAGCAGCTGCCCTTGATCCAATCACCTTCCAAACACATGAGACCTTTGGGGCCACTTTATCTCTAATGCACCACAATCATGAACCAGCTGACTCGTGACATTTATACAATCTTCTGCACCACAACTACAGATGCACACTTACTTCCAGTGCACACAGCACAGTCACCAAGTTGCACTGTTCACTACTCCATCAAAGAAGTCTCAATAAATTTAAGAAGTTTGAAGTCACCGAAAGATGGCCAGAATGCTAACGTCAATTAAAAGATACATCCTAAAATTGTTAAGTTATTGGAAATTGGGCTGTAGAGATAGCTTGGGGGTTTAAGCATCTGCCTGGCAAGTGCAAGGACCAGGGTTCAGTCCCCCATACCACATGCTATGCTAGCCTTGGAAACCAAACCCAGGCACACTGTGCCAGTCACCAAAGCCAGGCATGGTGGTGCATGCCTGTAATTTCAGCACTGGGATCCCGCCCATCCTCTCCCACCATGCCACCCCTACCTCAGAGCCAAATAAATAAATAAAAAATTTTAAATAAGATATTGGTAATCAAATGCTATAACTCTAAATAACTCATGTCTCACAGAAAAAGTTAGAAATATTAGTGAACAACATTCTGAACAACAGTGAAACCACAACATGGTACTACAGTTAGAACACTGGTTAGAAACATAGTTTAAGGCATCAGATGGAAGGGGCGAGGGTCTTGAATCAGTCACATACTGTTTTGCATTTTTTTTGCCCCGTGCTGCAATTAGAATTAGCAGAGGATTTATAAAATAACAGAACCCTATACAAATTCTTTTAGAAAACAGAAGACAAACTAATATTTCCTAAATGGTTTTCTGAGGCAAGGATGACTATGACAATGAAACCAGATAAAAATATTAAAGGAAAACTAAAACGCAGGTGCGTATTCTTCATGAACACTGATGAAGGTATTAATCAAATGAGTAGTATAGAAAAATAGCTTGTCTGAGGAATACAAGGTTTGTTAGTCCATTTTTGCAGTGCATAGTTATTACTTTCCTTGTGGGAAGCTGGTACAGGCGCTGGGCACCATTCAATCCCTTCTCCAGCCTCACTCCCTCCCCATTTTCCCCTCCCTTAATCTCTCCCATTTGTAAAGTCTTTTCTCCCAACTTCCTTTCATTGGCATTTTACTTTGTACATTTCTAGGGTGCGTGCTCGGTCTGAAGTTCTTTACTGTCCAGTACCTCCTCGGTTTCTCCACTAAGCCACATGGGTCAGGTTCAGTTCAATCCCGTAATAAGAAAGGTTCTGATTGATTGAAACCAGTTCTGTCAGCTCCAGAGATGGTCTCAGGAGTGGGGCGAGAGACTGTCATGTTTGACTGTAAGCAATAGCAGCAAAACAATTCAATCTTGCAGCTCTTTCTCTCTCCGTAAAGTCCAGATAATAAGAGGTCATGCCCACACACTGTACTTTGTAGAACGATTGTGAGGACAATATGCAATATGTCAACTTTCAAAGAAAAGAAAGGGGAAAAGAAAAAAAAAAGTAATGTTGATTTAGAAGGGTAAATGTTTAATTGTTTGATCAATCTTATATACCTATATGTATTAATCTAAACTGATCTGATGATGAAAATATGTAATATAACCATTGTTAAATTTATTTTATTTTTATTTTTTTTTTTTTTTTGAGACAGGGTCTCGCTGTGCAGTTCAGGCTGGCCTTGAGCTCACCTTTGTAGCCCAGGCTGGTCTCGAACTCGCACCGATCCTCCTGCCTCAGCCTCCCGAGTGCTGGGATTACAGGCGTGCGCCACCACGCCCGGCTGCCATTGTTAAATTTAAACAATAAAAATATTTAAAAAAAGAGGTCGTCAAGGTGCCTCAGTTGTTTAATGATGATCTCACCACAGATGCAGGCTTTCCTACAGTCTTGTTGCTCAAACTATGGTTCACTTGAGACTCCCAAGTTTGGAAAACGATGACATCACATGTAAAACAACTGGGATAATGACGTACACCACGTGTATTTCACACATGCGACAGCAGTAGGAGAGAAATAGGCAATACAACCTTCAAATTATCCAAAAACTGGGAAAAAGAATTTCCGATCCTGAGAGGAGGAAGAATTGAAATGTGCCCAGTACATGTACCAGCTCCCCATGAAGAATGTGATAATTATGCATTGCAAAAATAGACAAATAAGCCTTGCATTCCTGAGATGACCTATTTTTCCATATTATTCATTTGATTAGTACCTTCATCAGTGTTCATGAAAAGTATTTATCTGTGGTTTCTATTTTCCTTTAAAGCCTCTTGGTACTACAGTTCTGTGGCAAGAAGAGTGAAAGAGGATTCGCCTAGAGATGCCACAAAAAGGAGACAAGAGAGAGGCATTCGGCAAGCAAAGGAAAGCTTAGTTTCATAGAGGAGCATCAACACTGCATACCAGAAGGGTCATCCCCGCTGAAAAGTTGGTGGTCCCAGCAGTGGGAAGTGTCTGAGGTGGAATGGAAGTTTTTTTGTGGTAGCAAAATCTCATGTGGAGGGGCCCGGCAGGATGGCTCAGTGGTCTAAAGCGCCTGCAGGCAATTGCAGGGACTGCAGTTCGATCCCCGGCACCACATGCTGCGCCAGCCCTGCCTTCAGGGCAGGCTGAGCCAGCCATAAAAATAAGTAAATAAACAAATAAAAGTGCTGATACAAGAAAAAAAATAAATAAATAAAAAATAAAAAAAAATTTAAAAAATTCTAAAAAAAAAAAAAAAAATCTCATATGGAGAAAAAGATGCAGTTGACCCTCACCCACTTGACAGGAGAGGAGAGGAGAGGTGATGTGCTCCGTAAGGGAGAAAAGGGTGCTGGACAGAAAACAGACATAGACTAAGCACGTGCTTTTGAAATGGACACGGAGTAGAAATAGCAGTAGATACTAGGAAGTAGGGAGACAGACCTTTAGCAGTGGGAGGGCTTACCAAGAGAGGGAGGTGGGGAAGAGGATGAGGAAAGACTTGAGGTATGCTACCTCCGTGTGCCAACTGCCCAAAGGCACGTGGTCATGATGCAGGGCACACGTGGATTAACAAGAAGTAAACGCTGGCAAAAGAAAGAACTGGAGTCTGTAGATTACTTCAGAGCACCTGCTTAAAGAGGTAGAAAAAAATGACCAAGCGAGTACTTTAGAACTTCTGTGATTGCAGAAAAAGACACAAAAGTAGAGACTGCCACCCACAGCACTTAGCTTTCTTGCTTAAGAATCTTCAAGGAGGCTGCGTGGTATGTTCTCATGTGGAAAGTGTGGCAGGGAGCCACAAGGGCGGATGTGGAAAAGGTGAAGATGGTCCAGGAAGCATCAGGGGAGAAACAGCATGGCGGGAACAACGGCTAGAAGGGACGCACCTGTGTGAGCAGCATCCCCCTGGAACCCCTGAACTAAGGATCTCATTAATTGCATTCATAATGTAGGTCTAGGAGTATCTTTTAAAAATTGAAGTTTTAGTATGGCAGTATGGGAGCAGTTAGAAGCCACCGAAATCCTGCCTGGTGCTGAAGGAAAAAGAGGAGTTATCAGAGTTTCAGGAGAGATAAATGGATTCTCAGGTTGGCAGTATCCAGAAAATTGTTGGATATAGAAAGCATATTTATAAATGTTTATTTTATATAATAAAAAGCTAACCAATTACACAAATATTAAATAAAGGATAAAATGTTGTAATTTACTTATAATCAGGAGAGCTGGGAAAGAAAACAGAAACAGAAAAATTGATATGCTTATTGCCTAAATTTCCTTGATGCTGATTACATGGAGAAATTTATATAGAAAATATTGTCACTCCAATACAAGAGAATGAAATTTAAAAACCATTTTTCAAAACCCACATCTTCAGGAAACATTCTTTCAAGCTGTTTGAGAACTTTCCAGGCAGCCTACACTATGGTGCTTTGAATGTCTCCTGGTCAGAATGCTGACATGAATTATTCATGGTGAAAGAATCCAGTTTCTTAGCTGTGGGGTGGGGAGGTAGCTCAGCGGGCTCAGTGCCTGCCTGGCAAGTGCGAGCACCCGAGTCAATGGAAGTATGGCAGACACTGGAGCCACCCGGCCACAAGCCAGAATGTGCCAGTGGTCACCACAAGTTAGAAGAGGCCGGCAATGGATCCTGCCCAAGGCTCTGGAGGACGGGCAACCCTGGAGACACCTTTAAGCGAGTTCGATGTCACTGATTCAGAACTTCTCACTTCCAGAATGGGGCGGGGGGGTGCATACCCTCCCACTATTTTAAACTGCCACACTTGGGGTCATTTGTTACAGCAGCTAGAAGGACACTTTAATGAAAGTATCAAAAGAAGTAACTTTTCTTATTGTATTAGATTATGTTTGCAGCTCATGGATTTATGGTCACCTTGGAGAGTGGTGACACATATGTGGTACAGCTTGTTTTGTTTTGTTTTTTTTTAATTCTCGCCCTCTTCCCTCTCCTTCCACTCCTCCTCCGATTCCCTATCAGCTTTTAGACATATGTTGAGATTATTTGTCTATACTGTTTATATTTATTGGAGTTATGAGGATCCAGTATATGTGTCAGTGGGTGGGTGGGAGGAGGGATATTTTTCAGGGTGAAGTCTCAAGTTTAAAGCATGCAAATGTGCACAACCCCACTAAGAACAGCAGGCAGCATGGAGTAGAGCACAAGAGGGCAGGGGCACAAGCACAGCCTGAGCCTTTATTGTACAATTCTTACACAGGTTGTCACGCCACGTTTACATTCTTACGTAGTGCTCTAAATGGTGCACATGTGTTTACCTGTGCTCAGTCTTGGTTGCATAACTGTATCTCACTGGATGCCTCTGCTTGACAAGCAGGGTCAAATCCTCAGGTGACCTTACACCTCCCTGATCTTTGAATCAGTCTGAGTGGTTCCACACACCACCCTCAGCCGAAGATCTGTGGTAAACTCTTTGAATTACTTCTCAGAGATAATGATGATATATCGTTTGCATTAGAGTTCTCCAGAAAAGCACGACCAATAGAATCCACATATGAAGGGATTGATTACGTTGGTTCACCTGAGGGGGGAGGCCATCAGTGGTCATCCGTATGCTGCTCTGCAGCTGTTTAGTATGAGAAACTAGAAGCCCCAGGACAAAATGCACAAAAACGCAGTCCGGGTTATGGCTGAAGCCGGGAAGCCCCTTGGAAAATTGCTGCTGTGAGTATAGCTTCCAGGCTTCAGAAACTAGAGCACTACAGCAGGAGCAACACACCACACAGCTCAAAAAGAGCGGAGACTATGCAAGGCTATTTCTTGCCCTGCACAATGCATCAGCCTCCTGAGTGCTACCATTCACTCTGCAGGGTTCTCGGTCCTCAGTTCAGGCATGCGTATGCCTGTCTTCTCTGGAAAGACCTACACAGACACCCAGAAAAGAGAGAAATGCAACTTACCAAGCTTTTCGTCATCTCGTCTCTCAGTCCAGTCAAACTGACAGCCAAGATTAGCCCTCCCAGCCCTGAAGTTAATGAGAAAAGTCTGCGGCCCCAGGTCTGCCTTACGACCTTCAGCTGAGTTGGCTGGGCTTCCACTCGCAAGCAGATATTTTCTATTAGCAAGCTTACCACCCTGCCCTGATTTTATTGCTGTATTTCTTCTTTTTAGAAGTGCCACCTTATTTGTTTTCACTAATCTATGTTTCCAGTATGTGACACCGCAGTCATCGCGTAGGACACTCACACACATGGCTGCAGCCCTCCTCAGTGCTCTTCTTAATCTCTTTCTCTTCCACTCCCTCCAGCCAATTCTTCCCCTACCCCCATCTGTTTTTATTTTTTCACTCATTCTTTTCCCCTTGAAGTCCCCTTTTCCTTCCTCCTCTCCCACTTCCTCCATGTTTTGTTCCCTTTGGCATTTGAGCCAGTTCTTCGCACTTCCTGCGTCTGCCCTGTAGCTTGCTCATTACTTGTACTTCATGTTTCTCATACAGGAGAAACAAGGTGTTACCTAAGCTTCTGTGTCTGATTTATGTCACTTAGAATTATGGTCTTAAAGCGCATCCATTTATCTAAAAAATGCTTCTGTTTATCTTCGTGGCAGAGTGATACTCCATTCTTTATAAATATCACAATACGTAATATGTGCGTAGTACTTAATGCTTCACATACAATCTCTTGATTCATCTGTTGATGGGCATATGGTCTCCTTCCAAGATTTAGTTACTATAAATAGCACTGTTGTAAACGTATGCACGCATGTATCACTGTGGTAGGATGACTTTAACTCTTCAGGAAAGACACTAGAAGGGGAAAAGCTGGGTCAAATGGAACCTCTGCTTTTAGTCTGTCAAGAAATCTTCATATTAGGCCAGGCTGGATGGCTCAGTGGTCTAAAGCACCTGCTTGGGAAAGCTTGGGCGGCTTCAGGGACCGCGGTTCCATCCCCAGCACCACATGCTGCCCCAGCCCTGCCCTCGGGGCGGGCTGAGCCGGCAATAAAAATGAGTGAATAAACAAATAAAGGTTCTGAAACAAGAAAAAAAAAAAAGAAATCTTCATATTAATTTTCACAGTATTTCTAAAACTAAGCACTTCCACCAACCATTGAAAATAGTCAATGAAGGAAAATAGAAATTTTCCTCCACAGCCTTGCCAGTATTTGTTATTGGTTAACTTTTTTTCTTTCTTTCTTTCTTTCTGTCACTTTATTGATTTATTTTTTGTACCAGGGATTGAACTTAGGACCTTGTGCTTGCCAGGCAAGGACTTATTCTACTGAGATATCTCCCTGCCCTGATTTCTTGATAATATCCACTCCTTATGGAGTGAGAAGACATCTCAGTTATTTTAATTTGCATTTCTCAAATGGCCAGTGATGTTGAGCATTTTTTCTTGTATTTACTGGCCATTTTTACTACCTTATCTGCGAAGCATCTACACATTTCAGTGGCCAATTTTTAACTGAATCTTTAAATTTGGGAAGATGTCTCATTTTTCTTGAATTCTTTATATTTTTAGATATTAGTCCTCTGTCTGAGGAGTATCTGGAAGTTTCCCTTTTTCGCTTTTGGTAGATTGTGTCTTTTTTCAGTTGATGCTATCTCTGTTGTGCAAAAGCTTTTAAATTTGACATGAAGTCACAAGTTTAAAATTTTCATGGAGTAGGAAGAGCCATAGAATAGCCAAAGCCCTGTTTGGTAACAAGATCCAGGCAGGGCAAAGCACAACCCCAGCTTTCAAGTTATACCACCTAGCTACAACGATCAAACAAACAAACAAACATGCTCTTGGCAAAAACAATACAAAACAAAACAAAAACCCCACCGGACTTGAGGATCAATGGAACAAAGCAAAAAATATGTAAAGAACTCACAGCACACTACTCTAACTTATCTTTGACCAAGGGCCCAATAGCTTCACTAGAGGAAAAAACCTCGTTAGCATGCCCTGTTGAGAAAACTGGCTTCTGCATGCCGAATATTGAACTTAGACCTACCTCTCATCACACACTAAACTACAAATGAAATGGACCTGAGATGTAAATATTAAAACAGAGACACTTATTCTGCTGGAGTATAGAATAAGTAAAACTCCTGAAAACATAAGGATAGGCAAAAGTTTTATGAACATAAAAAGACCCTGCTACACAGGAAACATTACAAGTCTTAACAAATTGTCTGTATCTTCAAAGCCAGAATCATCTAAATGCCTTTCCAACAATTTTTCTAAGTATCACTTGCCAGATTTTCTATGGTGTGTGCACTTTTTAAGTGGAAGCATATTTAAACAGCTTAAAACTTCTGGAACTCTCCTGAGAACTTGTAGAATCTAGGTTCTTCACATGTGGTATTAGAAGACTTAGGTACAGAAAGGCAGTCTAAGGAATGATTAAGGTGACATTTTAATTAATGGATTTCAAAGAAGGAGCAGAAAAGGGACAGTGGCTCAGAAATGCACTCCGAAGAGCAGCAAGTTGCCAGACGTGGAAAAAGAGGGTCCAAGGGGGAGGGGAAAGTGCTTCCTGTGGTTCCTTGGGCATAGCAATCTGAGGCAGTGCTTTGATTTGGTGTTTGCCCACCCACATGGCATCCTCTGCCTCTCAAGACTGGCCACCCAAACTGAGCTCTTCTCAGCACCAGAGAGTGGGGCAGACCATGGAAGGAAAGAAATGGAGCCAGTGTGGTTTTGCTTGCTTTGAGAAGCCATCGTGGGGGGAAGGGTAATAATAAGGAGAGCTGGGTTGGAGGTGGGGGAACAAATTTAAAAAGAAAAACTAAAAAGTTCTTAGTGAGAAATTATTTTGGGAATATTGAAAGATCACCTTCTTTATTGTATAATTAGTGAATTGAGACTTTTGAGAGTTTTTATAGTTCCCTGATGGTATGGACATTATCTCTCTGGCTAAAAAATGCTTGATTATGTTTACTAGAGAAACAAGCTCATTGTAAAGTCCTAGAGCTAAGTTCTTTTCCTAGGGCTTATAGAAGTACTGAAGTGATTTTTCTCAGAAACTAACATGGTGAAAAAAGCTTATAAAAGTATATTGTCTTTTTTCTCTCTGCAATTGATACACAGAAATAGATTGTTAGGATATAACTCACCAACTCATGCACATGCAGAAGTTGACATGGAAATACTTCTTATGTGACATATTAAAGATTCAGGTGAACAATTAAAAGAGGAAATTATTTCTCTTTTTATTTAACATTACTGCCAGGCTTCATCAGTAGTGGTGGTGGCAGTGGGGAGCAGAGAAGAAGCAATAAAATGGAGAGAGCCTTTATTAACTTGGAAGACATGGAGAGGATCAATGGTAGAAAGATGGGCAGATCCTTTGACCTGGGACAGGGAGGGATGAGACTTCGTGAATGTTTGCTAGGGGTGGAGTTTGAGGGGTAGGTTCAGTGACACGTAAGGAGCTGATTGGGGCTCCCTGGTGTGGGTGGGAAAGGTAAAGGGAGTTATACCCAGGGCTGGAGTTGGGGAGGTGGAGGAAGTTGTCACTGGGAAGATAATTTGTGGTTTGGAGGATTCAGCCATGTTGGATCAAGGCCATGATAATTTAGCAGTCTGTATTTGGGCCATAACCTACCATTCCCATGTTTTAGTTGTTATGAAGGGGTGAGGAAGCTCTTAGACTGCTTCTTGCTGAATGAAAGCATTATCTTAGAGACAAGGAGATTGACAGGCTGGTGGTTCATAACCACATAGAAGATAATGGCAGGTACTTCAGCTAGGAAGTTTACCATTAGTGAAGGCCTGCATCCGAGTTTGAAGAAATCATGTGTGGCACATGACAGTCATCTGGGCAAGTGGTCCACAGTGCAGCAGTGAACAAAAGGACTAGCAGAAAGCAGGGGACCAGAAACGAGATGGAAAGAAACACATGAGTTATGCTGGGATTTTTGATCCCTTAATTAGGTGAAGACAGGCAAATGGCAGGAGTTGTAAAGACCACTTGGGACAAGAACTCACGATCAGGAAGAGCAGAGCTGTCAGCTGGAGTCCAGTGGTCTGGGTACCCCTTAGCTCAGGTAATTTTCAACCAGGAGAGCAAGAAGTGACTTTTACTGCTGTTGCTGTTGGGAGGACGACCAGGTGGGGCCTGTCAACATAGGATCTAATGCTGTAGGATTAGAGGATTTAAGAAATAGTAAATCTCCAGAAAATGTAGATGGCACCAGTTGAGTGGCATCTATTGGCTGTGAGATACAAGTGTCTGCATGTTGTCTCATCAGGTACTGGACGAAGGATGTAACAGTAGTGTAGTTGGTGGTGGGAGGAAGATTCTCAGGAGAAGGGAAGTTGCGAAGCATAAGAGGATCTCCCATACATGAGCTTGAATGGAATTATGAAGTGCCCTAGGAAGTGCCCCGAGTCTAGTTAGAGACAAAGGAGAGAGCTGAGGCCAAAGCAGGTGTAGCTCCAGGACAAATTTTGTGAGGTGGGCCTTTAAAATCCCATTTACCTTTATTTTGCATTGGTGTTTAGGGGCTATTGGATGTTGAGCCCCTCAGGGGAAGGCTGAGGGATCCCTGAGGCAAGCCAGTGCAGAAGCAGCACGGGTGGCGTGAGTAGGACTGGACATGCCCCAGAGTATGTGGTGAACAAAAGAAGAGGGAAGGGAGAGGGAGGAGCTGCCTGTGCACTGAGGTTGGGTTTGCGGGATGAGCACTGTGGGGAGAGAAGTTAAAGAGAAGTGAAGCTTTTGGAGGGTATTTCTCTCCATGAGACAGGGAACAGGTTGGGATCACATGGAAATTAGGATTGAAAAACAGTGTCTAGAGTTGTCAAGGAATGGGCCCTGTGAGAAGGTCAGCCATCCACACCCACAATGGAGGCTTTAGATTTAATACAGTGACCTGAAAACTCAGAAAGAACATATTTGGCTCCTGTATCAATGAGAAAATGTGTTCTGTGTCAGCAACACTCAGGGATCTGGCAAAGACACCTCAATAGGGGACAATGGGCCCCAAGCCCATTATTCCTCTTCAGTGGCAAGACCAAGCCAGTAAACTATCGATGGGTCTGGCTGCAGTGAGTTCTCTGGTGAGGGTTAGGAATTGGATGACTTACACACCTTCTGTTGGACAGGGCGATCACGTTTCCAGGGATCCCTTGAGCTTATAGATGTGGACCTGGTCCTCGTGGTGGCTGCAGGTTGGGCAGGCTCCTGATCAGTGACCTTTCTCACTGCAGCTGAAACATGGTCCAGGACAGTCTCTGGTGGCATCGTTTTGCTTAGGCTCAGCATTACCTTGCCAAGGTCTTGCTTTGATGGGAGTCCTGAGTACAGCATTTAAAAGCTGACATTGGTGTATAGTTAATTTTTGTTTATATTATTGACGACAATGGAAAGCCAGATTAAGTAAGTGTCCCTGGAGGGGTTTGAGGTCCAAGATCTATATTTGTAAGCTTGGCATGAATGTCAGAGTGGATATTGATATAAAACAGGAATTAGTAATAATTGTTTCTGCAAGAGAATCTGGCTATTTAGTTGGGAGCAATACTAATTACTAAAATTTTAGCTGAGTATTCAGCATTTTGAAATATAAAGTATTACCAGAGAACTGTTGTTTCTTGCCAACCAGGTAAGTAGTAGTTAAATCCCTGAATATTAAGAGACAACAGTTATATAATTTCTCAAAGTTTATTTGACAGCAATAGCCATACCTAGTAGTGTAGCATAGCAGTCATGATGAAATCATTTTACCTAGCGTATATATCACATAAGATTTTTTTGAAAATTATAATTTGAGGGGCTAGGGAGATAGCTCCGAGGCACAAGTGCCTGCTGGGCAAGTGCAAGGTCGTGAGTTCGAACCCTGGTCCCACAAAAAAAAAAAAAAAAAGAAAATTATAATTTGACTGATGACCTCATGTTGGCGTGCCATGAACGTCTTCTTTCAAATATTTGGAACATAAGATAAAAGCCTATGTTCAAATCTGAAAGATTTACACCTAGAAAAATGTACATTTAAAAGGCATGAATATACTTAATATATCAAGAGCATCTTTTACAATAAACCTTATTTTAATTTTTTGAAAAAAATCTTTTAAGCAATGATCAAATTATTGGGGTATCTTTCCATATACTATGGAGATTACTGGGAGGTTCCTTATTAATGAGAAAAGGTTGGTCACCCCTCTATCCACCAGTTGAAGAGCTGTCCAATAATCTCTCCTCACTTTAGAAATTTTTGTTTAATTAGCATGAAATTTTATAGCCTGTGAATAAACTCATTTTGATATCACTTCCAGCGGTTCTCAACCTGTGGGTCGCGACCCCGGCGGGGGTCAAATGACCAAAACACAGGGGTCACCTAAAGCCATCAGAAAATGTTATTTATTTGGAATTACGGTTTTGAAGTAGCCACCAAAATTATTTTTTGGTTTGGGGTCACCGCAACATGAGGAACTGTATTGCGGGGTGACAGCATTAGAAAGGTTGAGAACCACTGATTTAGACCATGTTTTCACTCAGGAGAAAGCATGCTTTTAAGTCCATATTCCAAAGCTCAAATAAAAAGAGGAACAACTGTTCACAGAATGATATAGAAACATATAAATACACAAACAAACATCTTTACAGAATCAGAGTTCAAACGTGTTTTTGACCAAATTACGTTATGATAACACTTGTAAGTTTGTAATTGTCAAAAGACGTCAGAACTTTTGTACGTCAATTAACAGAGATCTCATAAGAATTTACAAAACATAAAAATCCTGTATCTATAGTTCCTATATATAGCAGGAGAGGCAGCAGGACGGCAGTGGCCTGTCATGTGATGAGGCGCTAAAGGGTGGTGCGTTGGCATCACAAGAAGAGCGTGGTCTGGACGATGATGACAATCCATCATGTGGCTCAAGCCACAAGTCGGTACTCTGATGTGGCAGGAAGAGTAAGCACATTGTGCGAGTGAATGGTCACATGTGGAGCACAAGATGGTGGCAGCTGGCCACTTGTGAATGAATAGTCTTAGGCCAGCAGCACCGCTGGGGGAGTCATACAGAAGAAGGTACGGGATGCAAAAGAAAAAAAGGTGAGGGGAGGAGAACCACAGGCATCTGAGGCTCTGATTTGGGGGAAGAAAGAGAGATTGTACAATCTAGAGGGGAACCACATCCAGAAACGGAAGGCAGAGATGATGTCACAGAGGATGGAGTAAGTAAAGACATGGTCAGAGGAGACTGACAAGACAGAGTTTCTGTCGGAGGGGTGGAAAGGGTAGGACTGGTGGATGAGGTGGAGGGACAGTGAAAGGAGGAAGCCAGGAGGGCCGTGTTCTCAGAGTCAGCAAAGGCTTTTAAAGGATTTATGGCCATTTGGCATTGTGGTGACAGAAGTTTTAGGAATTCAAAAGTTCCTTTTTGAGGCCATTGGCTGCCATTATCACATTGCTATTGTGGCCAAAGCATCTGGCAATAAAAATTAGTCATTGGGTCTGAGATATCCTCAAAAGTGAGTGACAGACAGATGGGGACACCTACCTTAGCAGTAGCCATTAGAAAAAGAGGAGGGTGGTGGCAGGGTCCCGATGGGGAAAGGAAGAGGGGGGAGGAAGAGGGGGAGGACGATGGTGGAATTCTCACATGAGCTCATGATTTTTGAGGTGAGATGAGAGGAAAGCAGCTGAGCAAGATCCCCACAGAGTCTTGGGGCTCACCAGTTTGGATTGCGGTTGGCTGGCATTGGCTGAAAGCTAGCAAGCGCAGGCAGCAGACGCAGAAGCAGAGGGTCAGGGAGCTCAAAACCCGGGCAAGGGAGGCCCTGGGAGCTCCATGACTCACCAGTCTAAGTCTTATTGGTGGTGGTGGAGGCTGAGCAGGACAGAAGCAGAAATAAAAGGGAGGAAACCTTTACTAACTCTGAAGACAGAGAGGATCGAGGGCAGGGAGATGGGTGGATGCTCTGACAAGGAGGATTTCTGGTTACAATTTGACAGGTGCTAAATAGCCTTGCGGCTCACAAGCAATCAATCCATGTGAACTTTATGGTAAGTGACGAGCTTGCCTGAAGTGACACTGAAATGATAAGCCTGTAGTCCTGCAGGGCTCCGGGTCAGGGATGATGGTGGGAGAATTCAGGGTCCTACACAGAAGATCAGTTTCTTTTTTAAAAATCTTGTATTTATTTATTCATTTGGTTCATGGTCTTGCTATGCAGCTCAGACTCACAGTGATCCTCTGGCTCAGCCTCCCCAGTGCTGGGATTACAGGCATGTGTCACCACGTCAGGTTCCAGGGCTGGCACAGCAGACACTACCCGAGATCAAACCTGGGTCCTTGAGCTCGTTGGCTAAGTGCTTAGACCACTGAGCTGTCTCCAGCTCATCGCTCGTCATATACTCTTTTGCATCCAGTTTTTTTGTTCAGCCTATGAATAAAAAGATCCATCCTTATCTGTAGCAGATTTTTCTATATTAATCACTGTGTGCTGTTGTATTGCACGAAAATATCCATGATAGTTAGTTTTCTGTGCCAATTTGAATAGGCTAAGGAATGCTGAGAGAGCATTATCGCTGGGAGAATCTGTGAGAACATTTTTGGAAGAGATCAGTATTTGCGTCAGGCAATGGAGTGAGGAAGATCTGGTTTTACCAGTGTCAATGAGAACCATCAAACTGAGCCAAGACATCCATAATTTGCTGTCCTCTGACATAAGCATTTCTGGTACTTGTTTCTTGGGCTTTGATTGGAACTATGCCAACCAGTTTTTGCAGATAGCAGATTATGGATTTAACCTTCATAATTAACTTAGCTTGCATCACATGAAAAATCCTCTTCTTACATTTTTATATGTGTCCATTGGTTCTTTCTCCCTGGAGAACCCTGACTAGTACAATAGCCCTGTGCATTATTTAAGCTACTATTTGGGGGCATTTCAGTTGATTCTAGAATTGAGCTATTCTAAACAATGCGAGCGCAGCGCTCAAACCCTTAGTGCAGATATATTTTATGTGATGTGTAGTTAGATGTGAAACCACTTACACATCAGGTATGACTAGCGTACGGTTTCTAAGATGTTTTTATCTGAATAGGCAATTCATAGCCGAGGGAAATACAAAGAGTTAACCATATGAAGTAATAATTAACATAGTAGTCAGAAAACTGCAAGTCAGAAAACTTTATACATGGCCAGACTGACCAAACTTTGTACCTATCCCATCCCAAGGCAAGAAGCAGAAATGGAAGCCTGAAGTGTTGGAAGTAGTGAAAGCTGAAGTCAGCTTTCATAAATATGAATGGCTTTATTTTTGCCTTTTTCTATATTCATTTTTTTTTTTTTTTGTCTTTTTGACACAGGGTCTCGCCATACAATTCAGGCTGGCCTTGAGCTCACTTTTGTAGTCCAGGCTGCTCTTGAACTCACATCAAATCCTCCTGCCTCAGGCTCCCAAGTGATACGATTACAGGTATTTGCCACCACACCTACCTTCCTTTTGCTATATTCTTATCACCAAGAAAAGTATATTGCTAGAAATAAATATTTATAATAATATTATAAATACATACTATACATTAATAATATTATTAGTGGATCTATATCCCAGAAATACCATCTCAGAGCTACTTAAAGAATCATACAAATAGATATTTCCTGTAAGATTGCCTGTATTCGGGAGATTCCAAAACAGAATGGAAAGGGAGGAATGATATTTAATAAAATTAGGCAGCCAAGTAGATTAGACTTATATAGAACAACATAGATTAGAAAAAAACATTTAAAAGAACTAAAATACAATAACATATGCAAGGTAAAATATGCAATTTTATAAGTAAGAACCAACATAGTTATATTGTTGTTCATATAGTAAGATTTAGACAAAATGAAAAAGATGTATTGCAGGGAGGAATGTTGAAAAAATGACAGCAAAGGAATGATAGAAATGCCAAATGAGAGTTAAATGGGAAGTTATGTAATTAAATGAATGAACATAAGAGACATTGTGCATAATGTGTGAGTGTTTCCCAGAAACTACCTAGAGAGAAAACATTCTCTCAGGCTTTCACAGAGAGCAAACTGGTCAAGGCATGGCCATGACTCATCCAGATGACTGATACTGACAAAAGATCTACAAAACTCTGTACATGGTTTCAAGGTTAATCCTGAGGGGATTTGGCTGACCTTGAGAGATACAAAAGTTACATATTTTGTTATATAGGTCTTGCTTTAACTTGGCCTTAACCACCCAGCAGAAAAGTATAACCACAAGGCATAAAAATTAAAGCCAAGAGGCCGGGGAGATAGCTCCATGGCACAAGTGCCTGCCTGGCAAGTGCAAGGTCATGAGTTTAAATCCTGGTCCCACCAAAAAAAAAAAAAAAAAAAAAAAAAAAAAGTAAAGCCAGATTAGTATGCTGAGCTCTAAAAGGCTCAAGTCAAAAGCTTCCAACATGGCAAGTTCTGCCAACAACCCACTACTATTATGGAATCAATATTCCATATGCAACATATACAATAATATACACATACAACTACTTTCTCTTAGCTCAGTGAGAAGAAATATTTATACCAATAGTGTTTATAAAAGTTATCATAATTGCATCCTGTACTCAGAACAACTACTATGAAGACAACAATGTGCATTGTATTAATAAATTTTTTTTAAAAGAAAATACATAGGATTATTGATTTTGTACTTTTCAGTTCAAACATGCAAAAATAAAATGTTACAGGAACCATACTCCAAATGGAGACATTGGCGTTCCCTGTGGGTATGGAGGTAGATATTTTCTTCCTCTCCAGTGACTGCCTTTCAGTAGATCTTTTCACATCCAGGTGTTTTTGCGATCTCCAATCTATAAATGCTGCATTGTGAAGAGGTCTAACAGTATTGGTATATTTTATTGAAGAGGTCTAACAGTATTGGTATATGTAAAACTACATGTTATCAATCAAGTAATATAAACAACAGCTCCAGAAGAGGCCCTGCAGTGCTAAAATCTAAAAGTATTTTTAATTGACTAATCCATTTCCTATATATTCAGAGTTATCATTACCTACAAGGTCTTGCTTTGCTCTGTGAAGATTAAAGGAATGGTGAAAGAGTTTAGCCTGATGGGAGATTTCTAGCTACAAGCTCTAGAGTAGATACAAAGGTAGAAGGATTTCCTTTGGTGTGGTTGTCTCAGCGTACCACTGAGAGTACAGCCAGCTGAGCTGGAATCACATATCTCTAGTAAGCTAAACACCAACTTCCTAAGCTAAATACAAATTCTGTACTCTCTCCAGGTGAGCTGGTGCATACCTCTAATCCCAGGACTCAGGAGGCTGAAGCAAAGGTATCACCAGGAGTTTGAGGCCAGCTCGGACTACATAATGGAGTTCAAGACCAGTTGTGACTCTTCCCTCTAGAAAAGCTGACAGCAAAAACAAAAGAAAAAGATTCTTTCCTCTGTATTTGTCCATGGAAACTGTAAATGCCCATAAGATTTAATAAGCACTATATTTAATATGTTTTTTTACACATTAACATCTCTGAAAATTTGATGTATGTTCTAATCAGTGGTGTCTTTCAATGGCCTGCAGCCCGAGAACAACTATAACATAGTGGCCCTTGCTTGCACACAGGGGGCTTCACTCACTGCTCCTGTGTCGCCTTTACTTTGATTGATTTGGAAGTATGTTGGTGATAACACACACTGAATTTGTTTTGCTTTGTTTTTTTTGTGGGACCAGGATTCAAAGCACACGCTGAATTTGATTTTACGTTGAAAGGAACGAATGCTAACATACTGAAATTGACAGAGATAAAGAGCTGGACATAGAGAGATACATTTACTAGTTTTACTGAACAGGTCGTATTACCCTATTCACTTAAAACTCTTGTCAATGAGTTAGTTAAGAGTCATTATTCTATGCTAATTGCATAACCAACTATTGTACTCACCTGCAAGATATAAATGTTTAGTAGAACAAGCATCATCATCTGAGAGCCATGAGTCTGTGCTTGTTTTGATTTTGCGGTCCTGGATAAGGGTCTAGACTGCAGCTAAGAGCGTAGCTGAAGGCTTGACACTGGGAAATCGCCTTGCAAGATGGTTGTTCCCAGGGCTGGCGGTGAGGCCTCTGCTCCTCTATCCACAGACATCTTTGCAGAGCTGCCCATGTGACCCCGTAGCATGAGAAGTGACCTCCTTCCTCACCCATTGTTCAGAGAGAGGTTCTGGGGAGACCAGGATGGGGACAATGTCCTCCACAGTCACTATGGCTTTGTTCCATTCAAGAGAAGACCACCATAAAATTCCACATATCCTCAGAGAGAGAAGAATTGGGTTCTACACACAACAGGAAAAATTTCTGGAAATATTGTTACTATTAGCCACAGTAACTTTCTGTCAGTGACTGGTAAGACTGAGAGGGCCTTGGGAAAACAAGCAATAATCAATCACTTGGAAAACCCTGGCACATCTGTTTAAGAAAGGATGCATACATACATTGTTACTACCAAAGCATGATATTTTAAGGCAAAGTACAAGTAACAGCCACTTAGGTGGTCAAAACAATCTAGTAGAATCACTGCAAATGTGAAAAATTTGAACACTCTCTGACCGTATTGTATGTAGAGTTCCTATGTGTAAGAATAATACATTGGTAGGAATCTAAACAGCTGTTTTAATGAATAGGAAATTGAAATTCTATCTGATAAGCAAACATCAGATTATACTTGAATTAGGAGTATTTATAGTCCTCAACGACAAAAATGGCTAGCTACTGAGATCCAGTGGTTCTTGTTATCTGTGGTAGATTCCATTATTTGGTTTCAATTCCTCAACACCCCCTGCATCCACACCCTTTGTTTGTACCTTCACAGTGCCCTGTGACATATGTGAGTGACCAGCACTCCTCTCGACCAGGAGTTAGAGCGCTACCATAGGTCTATCCATTCTGTCGACTCAATTTGGTCAACAGAACATTAGCATGCACGAGGCCAGCAAAAGCTTCAGTGTGTTTCCACTTGTTTCCTTGCACCCTTGTGAGCACATGCCGGGACTGGTCTGTGGGAGGATAGGAGAAAGCCGACCAACGTGCCTGAGGGCCCCAGCCAAAGTCACCTTGTACACCTGACAGTTCTTCCTCAACCCGAGGGAGCCCAGCTCTGGTAGTGAAACCGAATATCTATTCCCCTATCCATTCCCAGTCAGATATGTGAGCCGTTGATGTTTATTGGTCCATGCCACTGCTGTTTTGTGGCTTTATTTTGGGAGGAAGCAGCAAGTATAGCTTGCTTCGAGTTGTATGTGTTTTCAAGATTAAGGTCAGGATGACTGCCTATTTTGATAAGATTTTCCAGAGCAGTCCTGAAGTCCTTGGATACGGGCCTAGTATGCTGTAGTTGGATATCCAAGCCATTCCATAACAACTGTGTGGACAGGCCTGCTGACACTGGGCTTCCTTACTCTTCAACACTGGGAAGAGTGCAGTTAGGAGACAGTAAGAGGAGGCTCTTAGGCCTAGTGGCCCCTGACTCTTCTTTTCAGAAACCTTCTGTTCTTTCTTCACTTCATGTGATCCTGCTGCTCAGAGGGGTGGACAGGAGCCCCAAAGTGGCCAAATAAACACCAAACTCATAACGGCAAGTGGAGTCTTCAACAATGTTTGGCTTGTGTGCTCCACAGGAAGAGTGAGGCTCTGCTTCCGGACTATCAACCAGGAAGGTATAGCCTTAGGAATGTCAGCGCCTTGGACTCCTACAAACAGGGGAAGCCTATAGGAGAAGCAGAGTCAATTCCAGGTGTGGAGAGAAGGTTCCCTGAGAATGTTAAACCCTTATCTACTTTTTATCCATTTCATACTCCAGATCTCATGATTTGGGCCAATAACACCCATTTTTGCCTTAAACTTATTTGGGTTGACTGTCACCTTGCAATTGCAGGATTCAGGGTGATTGAAATTGTACTGAAGAAGGAAAAGCTGAAACTGTTACTTTTTTATATGGGAATCAAACTCCAGACCTTTCACTTACCAGAAAGGCCCGTATGGCTCTGAGCTATATTCGAAGTCCCCAAAATGTTACATTTCTTATTCAGAGTCTCACAGGTAGTAACAGTTAGAGGTAGAATATTACCATAGGCGGTACAAATCCTAGAATAATTTCTATAACTGCATTTAATTTTTATTCATTTACTTATTTTTAGTATTTTTTAAATGTATTTAGTACAGGGTCCATAGGTTTTCACTACGCAGCTCAGACTTGCCGTGATGCTCCTGTTCTCAGCCTCCCAAGTACTGGGATTATAGGCATGCACCACCATGCCCACTCTTAATCCCCACCTAGAGGGCCCTGGCGGGGCAAGGCCAACACAGCAGACTGGGAATAAAATCCCTGGCCCCTGTGTCTGCCTAAGCAGATGCTTTAATCTGCTGAGCTATCTAGCCAGACTCAACTTTAAAAAATACATAGAACAACATTTATCCTTGTGTACAGTTTTATGAGCTCTGATACAGGCATAGATGGGAGACAGGGTGTTGCTACTCTGTCATTACTCAGGCTCTTCTCAAGCAGTTTGACCTTCACCCTCTGGCAACCACTGACTAGTTCTCTGTCCCTAGGGTCCTGCTTTTTATTTGATCCAGGAATGGTGGTTGTAATGTCTGTAATCCCTGCTTTCTGGGAACCTACAACAGAGGATTGGAAGTTTGAACAAAACCTAAAAATTTAGTGACTTAGCAAACCACTGTCTGAAAAAAAAATTTTTTTTAAAAGTTGACATAACTCAGTTCAAGTTCTTTGAGTTCAGAGAGAGACAGAGAGAAAGAAACAGAAACAGACAGACAGAGAGACAGAGAAAGACAGAGACAGGAAGAGAGAGACAGACAGAGAGACAAAGAGAGACAGGGAAGGAGAGACACAGAGAGACAGAGAGAGAGACAGAGAGGCAGAGGCAGAAATAGAGAAAGAGGCAGAGACAGAGACAGTGAGAGAACAGAGAAAGACAGAGAGAGAGAGAGAGAGAGAGAGAGAGAGAGAGAGAGAGAGAGAGAATATGGGCGGTCTCTGGCAGGCACGTGAGCACCAGGGCGTCAGCTTTCTAGCTTCCAGAACTATGCAAGGATGAGTCACAGGCCTGAAGAACTATCACAAGAAAACCTAAAACATTGCTCTCCAGGTGGTATCCATGGAAGCAGTGACCTGCCTGATGCAGCGTGGTCCATGAGGACCAAGTCCTCCCAGCTTGCCCCATGATCAGCCAAATGGAGCTCTGGAGCCAAGTAAGCAGTGACACTGTGAGTCCTGGAAGATATGACCGCAAACATTAGAATTGTTCCTGGTAACGAACGTGGGAGGCCTGGTTTTGAAATATAATAACACAGGAAGCTAATGTTGGCCTAATTTATGCAGATAATCATGAAGTCAACTAATTCAAAAGCAGCTACCATGTTTTTATTTAGAAAAAGCAGTGTATGTGTGTGTGTGTGTGTGTGTGTGTGTGTTATGTGGAACTGAACCTAGGGCCTTTGCATTGACCTACATTCGCAATATTTCTTTTTTCTTATCTTTTCTTCTCTTTCCTTTTCTTTTCTTTCCTTTCTTTTCTTTCCTTTCTCTTCTTTCTTTCTTTCTTCTTTTCTTGAGGCAGGGTCTAGCTAGGTCACTAGGCTACCCACAGTAGGCTTGAACTTGCAGTCTTCTTGCCTCCGCTTCTCAGGGTGCTGGGGTTACAGGCGTGTGTTACTGTATCTACCTCTTATTAAGACTTTTTGTTCACATTCCTTTCAGAAATCATCTGAGGTGCAATTCAGTCTGTTGTTCATATTTGTTTATTTATTTATATCTTTATTTATTTATATTTTGTGGAGTGTCTGCAGGGTGTCCAGAGTTGCTCAAATTTTATCTAAAAACAAATAGGGAATAGTTTTGCTTCATAAAAGGTACAACATGTTTTTAGTAGCTATTCAGTAAATTTTGTTATCTCAAGATGAATTAGGAAGCCCCATTATGAATAATCATATTCTTTCTATTTAAAAATAAAACTTTAGAAAAATATAACCTCAATATTTATCATGGGAATATTTGTATTATTTATAAAAAAGTACATAATATTTTGTGATTTAAAATGTAGAGAAAAATACAAGAATACTCTTCAGTAAATCAGAAATTTAGTCAAGATAATATAATGGAATTTTTTCCTAAGAGCTATTTAAATTATATACACATTATGTTGGGCTTCGTGTATTACTTCAGTTCCATCAGTTAATCTAGTAAATAGTAATTGTGAAAATCTGATTCTTTGGTTGGGGAGATAGTTCGGTGGTCTAAGCATCTGCCTGGCACAGGCAAGGACCTGAGTTTGATCCCTGGCATGCTGTGCCAGCCCCTGGGCTTGAGTGCGGTGGCACACACCTGTAGTCCTGGAGCTGGGATGGCGAAGGCAGTGGTGCTACCGAGACAAGAGGATCGCCATGAGTCTGCACTGCACAGTGAGACCCTGTAAGAAATAAATCAGTTAGCTAATTTTTAAAAATCTGATTCACAAATCTGACCCTATGTAAATACTCCAGAATATCATTGATGCCCAGTGTACAGCTTCCCTGCCTCAGTCCCCAAATTCTGACTTTATAAATCTTGGCTGAAGCCAAAAGGATCTAGTACATTTTTTTTTTTTTTCAAATTCTCCACCTCATACTGATGGAAAATCAGGTTTGAGAACCACGAATGTGGAATAATACACTCTCATAGAAAGTAGCTTTGATCTCCCAAAGCCTAGCATTTCAGCTGAGGTCAGTGGAAGGTCAAATATTGAGAGCAAACAGAAAGAACCTCATACTTAGGGTCAAGCATAAAAAAAAAAAAAAAAAAAAAAAAAAGCAGTGCTCTAAAGAGAGAACTCATTATCCAGGGTGAAGCAAGCCTGTTGGGTCAGCAAGGGAGGCCTGAATGCAGAGAACTCACAAGCAGCCGGCAGGATAAAGTGGGAAGACCAAGCAGAGGAAGGCCTGATGTTCAGTAGTCGGAGTCCAGCCTGGCTGGACTTCCCATGAGGGAAGACTGCTCCTCGCTGTCGGTCCATGCCGCTATGCAAATTCTTCTGCAGAGTCTCTGCTCCCTTGGGAAGAAGCACTCATGTGCCCGCGTTCAGCAGCGGGCCTTGGTGCCCACCTGCAGGCCAAGGGATGCTCTACGGCATCTCTATGAGTCAAGGTTCCTTACTGCGTGCATTTTATCTCAGTGCAGCACTGTCCCTGTGCGTCTCCGTGCAACACTGAACTATTACAACTTTCTACATTGTGCAACCAATGACATTGATTCCATGCTAGGGAGCTTGTAAAAAGCCTTCTAAAACTGCATTTAATTTAGGTCAATTCAAAGACGGTTACTACTTTTTTGGGTAACAGTAAGACATTTATTTCTTTATAATTTGTTTTCATCCATAAAAAGGACAAAGCACAGTCCTATACTACTCCATTGAAAAAATGATAAAAAATAACTAAAAAATCAAGATTTATCAGTATCAAATAAAACTACTATCACCTTTCTTGAATACAAAGAAACAACAATGTGTCTCTAGCTATATAAATTTAATTAAGACGTTTGCGCCTTAAAGCATTTTACATTAGTTACTTTGACAACAGTGGAGAATGGATGGTCCCAGTCAAATTTGTCCAATAGGAGGAGGGAAAGACAAGCTGGAGTTATTAGCATGTGAGAGATTTGAGTCTATTTTATCTCTGTCACAAATTTAAAACTAAACAGCTTCCAAAGTCTGTTTTGGTCTTACCTCTCAGTACTGTTTCATGCACAATCTAGCCAGGTTTGCTTTTTATTACCATACATTAGAAAATAAAAGGCGGGCATGCATTTGGCAAAACATGTAGTTAATGTCCATTATATAAAAATGCCCAACGTGGGTCACATTGCAAAAGGAAAAGCCCGAAGCGTAACAACAAAAACACAGATGTTTGTACAGAAGGCTTACAGAGTATTTTTTCCCCAAAAAGTATGAAGTCATTTTATTTCTTTTACAGATCATTAAATATTTTATGAAATCTGGCAAGGATCTGAAGACTGTTGATACACTTTTGCTGAGAAATCATCCATTTTACTGGTTTTAAAAAGTTTCATTTTTATAACAAAGCATTAAATGTAAATTAATGAGCTCTTTACTGATATTTTCATAAGGAAAACTTTAAACATTTACACATAGATATATTGTACAAAAATTATATAAATTAAAGAGAGGGGGTAAAGTAGTAATAGATTCACTTTGCTTCCTGTAAATATTTTTTTATGAACCTTTAAGATATCCTTTCTAAAAAGATAAACTCTATCTCTAATTAGCTAGCAAGGTTGTGCTAATAAAATAGGATTATACCTCCTTGAGCATCAAACACTGCACTGTTTCGTAAGCCAGCTAACTTTTTCTTACCCGAGTTCCTTCCCATCCACACTCAGACACATTTCCACGCATACCACAAGGAATGAAAAAATGTTCATCTTCCTTCTCATGACTTATAAAAACCCTAAGTGCCAACACTTGGGAGACACCATGAGACGCACTGCTTGTTTCCCCTTGGCCTTCCCATGCACAAACTCTTCAAAGTGCCCTTGGCAATCTATCAGCATATTGATTTGGTATTTTTAGCCAGTTTTCATATGGCATGCAGCAAGCAATGAACTTAAAACTGAATTTTCTTTCTTTCTTTTGTTTTTTTAAAGAAAGACTTATAGCTGTTTTCAACCCACAGCTGATCTCTTGATTCTGTGCCTTCAACTAAAAACAAAGAAACAAAAAAGATCATTACACTTAGGAAGGAAGCACAAAAACAAAGATATCAGAATATTATTAGGTTATTCTGACATTCACTTAACTGTCATTTATTCCTAGCTGCATTAAGACTGCTGGGTCTCAGTAAAAAAATGGAAGCACTCTGTTCAGTATTCCTCATTCCGCATGTGAATAAATACAGCAAGATGACAACACCCCAGATATGAGATACAGTTTTTAAGGTTTCACACTGATGATGAGCATAAAACAACTTCAGAGTAAAATACAAAAGTAAAAATGCTTCACATGGCATGTTAACTTCCCCATTAGAAAATGAACCAAGACGTACTATGTTGCGAAAAGTAAATACGTAGAAAATTACTCCCAACATAACAATACTGATGGAATAATTCTATAATTTGGTTTTCAATATTCAAAATCCTTCAACTCATTCCATAAAGTGGTTTGGTAGTGGGATTTATGTCAAAATATATCTGCTCTTCTTCTTCCTCTCCTTCTTCTTCTTCTTCTTCTTCTTCTTCTTCTTCTTCTTCTTCTTCTTCTTCTTCTTCTTCT